>QFEL01004758.1:0-12606 GCA_003316195.1 Neoboletus brunneissimus
TATCGGGATCAAACTTCACAAACAGGCAAGGATGACTGGTGGAGATGCGAGCATGTAATGACCGAGTGAATGCTCGGTTTGTCATCTACCGGGCCATCACATGGTCAGCCATCACACTCGATGATTAGTGGGAGAAGACGAAATGCGTGAAATATGTGGGAAGAAGAAGAATATCAACATGAAAATACATCTGATAGCCCACCAACGACATGTACAGCTAGCTCTGTGAAGGGTACTGTCCTCCTTGCTGTGCCTGCGTCATCGTAGTCCGCTATGCCGGGCCAAAACCGAGGCCGCGCATCAGTAAAAATCGCTTCACTCATTGGCCCACACACGCGAAACCTCACCTGCATAAGTGAAGAAATTCTCAACGCATGGTCCATCTGTTCCTGCGTGAAGTGTGCGCCGGGGGGTACCACTGGTAGATAATGCGCTGCGATGCTGCTTGTTGGGCGGGGCATCGTGTTCCCGGGGATCTGCGGCGATGGCATCGGTGGTTGGGGCTGAGCAGATGATGGGCGCGGAGAAGCAGCGTTCGAAGGAGTAACAACAGTCCGGGGAGGAGAAGCTTGCTGCGCGACACCGATGCCGGGCGAGGAAGTCGCCGCCCGGGAATGGTATGGTGGCGAGAGGTGCGCACCAGTGGGTAGACTACTGAGAGTGGCCTGCGGCGTACCTTGCACTTGTACCTGAACTTGCGCTTGAGCTTGTAACTGGGCATGTACCTGCGCCTGCGACTGTGCGACAGCCGTGATAACATTCGCACGCGCTTGCGCTGCCTGGACCTGGAGCATCTGCTGTGGTGACATGCGCGAGGCTGCGGCAGCAGCCATCGGAGTCGGTATTCGCTGTTGCTGAGAGATGTTGACTTGAGGGACCGCGGGTTGAGTACGGATTTGTGGAGGGGGTTGGGAAGGCTGGGTAGCTGGTCGAGAAGCGCCGTTGCCTGACTGCTGTTGCTGTGGTTGTGGTTGTTGCGATTGCGATTGCGGTTGTTGCGGTTGTGGTTGTTGCTGCTGTTGCGGTTGTTGCTGCGACTGCTGCGGTTGTTGTTGGGCAGAAGCAGTTACCGCGACTGGTGTTTGCTGCGCATGATATCAGTGAGTAAACGACATGGCCATATTAAAAGCGAGAAACGGACAACCTGTGCACGCAATAATTGTTGTCTAGCAAGTTCGTCGTGCCTCCGTCGTGTCATCAACATTTCCTGGTGATCTCTCGACTCCTTCTCTGCTTTCATCCGGCTAAGCTCGGCAGGAGTGAGCTTCGGCATCTTATTATACTGGCCATGCGTGTCATGGATATTTGGAGGTTTCCTCTGGTTCACTGCAAGTCCCTCAGTAATGATCCGCCGAAAAGTCACTACAAAATGCGACGCACTGCTCGTTGCCTTCTGCGCTGCCTCCCTTTTCTTTGCAGTCTTTCGTATTGTTTCGTACATGAGCGAATGTCTTCGTCGCTTTATCGTGTCCGAGGTGATAGTCACACCCGTCGGACCTGCCCCACCGATCTGACCCTGTGCGATATTGATGTTCGCAAGGCGTTTCACCCCCCTCGTCGTCATCTGGACCTGCTGTGGCGACGTAGAAGGGGTAGCAGGGGGCGGCGTCCCATCTCCCGGAGACACGTCCGCATGACCAGAGACGCCACTTGGCTTGCCACCGAACTTGAGGTTCCAGCGCTCAAAGCACTCCCAAGGCGTTCGCTTGTCAATTGAGACTGTCACGCGTGCGGAATTGAAAGAATCAGTCACAAGAGTCCAATTGGAAGGGTACTTTTCGATTAAAGATTTGAGCAGGGCATCTTCTGAAGGGCTCCATGCGTGGTCGAGCCGTTTTTTATTGTCTTTTGGAGGATGCGGGACAATGATCCCTCCGATGGTCTGTGGTTTAACGCCGTCGAAGAGTTCTTCGAAGAAAAGGAACCGATGGGACGAGACCCGCGTTACTTACACTCAGTCACCAAAGTTCGGACTCACCAGAAAGGTACTCGTCGGTGATCTTATTTGATGAACTCTCAGCCTCGGTGACAGCAGGATCCTCTGGAGGAAGCCACCTCCCGTTCTTCCATCGCCTCACGGGTTGCAAGGGGCTGAGTAACGTGGGCTTACACAGCATGAACTTGCCCATGGGTGCTATCTTGGTGTACCCAGCGTCGTCAACGCGTCTATTGTCATCCCGCTCCGACTTCTTGTCGGACCTCTTCTTCGGCTCGGAAGGCGCAACATCAGGTATACCGAGTGGTTGGAGATCAGGGAAGAGGTCGGAGAGGTCAAGAGAGCGTGTAGATTCGAAATCGAGAGCGTGCGGTGAAGAATCTTCGGTAGTGAGATCTGAGAGTGCTTTAACGAGATCGAGGTCGTCGTTGTCCACAAACAGTTTGTTGTCGTCAGAGTATGCGATCCGCTCTCTCAATGGGGCATACAAGTTCGACTTGGCCGCTGACTTGCTCGGGCTGGGTATGGGTTGGGTGTTGCTTTGGGATTCCGAGCCTGACTGCGAACCGAGGACCGGATCGCTTGAGTCTGGTTTGAGCCCCGCGAGATCAACCACCTCCGTCTTCGTCGTCTGCATCCCCCCGGGGTCACCATCTGCGGTTTTTTCCACCTCAACCTCGGCAGGTCGAACGCCATCAACGTCCATCGCATCCACGTCCCTCTGCCATGCACCACTCACATTCCCCAACGCAGACGAATCCTCCACGTCCTCCACTTTCGGCCTCAGAACACCATCAGGGCCCATACTCTGCCTCTGACTACTCTCCCCTGACTCGCCCGACCCCGACCCCGACCTCGACCCACTCCCCTCCAATGCCTCCTCAAGGGCATTCCTCGTCTCCAGCGCGTCAACGATGTCCCTTTGTTCCACTTCCCCTTCGTCATCGTCATCTCCAGACTCCTGATCACTGTACGCGTTTTCTTTATCACCCTGCTCGCAGGCAACTCCCTCATTCTCCACTTCCATGTCTTGTTGTCGCCGTTGCTGCGAGTCGGCATCGGTCGTGCGTGGTCGCTTCCAGTGCATACAGATGCCCAGCTTAATGCGTTCTTCGCGAGTCTCGGCTTCGTGCCATTCGAGAACGGCAGTGGAGATGTTAAAAGCAAGAGCGTATTTCCATTTGCGTTCCTCCCGGAAGTCGACGCGCATCCATTTCTGTCGTCAGCAGATAGCATGAGCCCCGTCATTTGATCTAGATTAAGGACAAGAGAAGCCCACGAGAGCGGAGAATGGCAAGTGCAAGAAAGACAAGTAAAGATGCGTACCATCTCATCCAACAGATAATCCCAATGCATTTTTGTCATCCCTCCCAGGTTTCGTTGCTTTTTTGGCTGCCTGTAACTCCACTTTGCTACACTTTCGAGCGATTCGACGCGCTCTAGCGTGCGCATAAGCCTCAACTCTGTAATTGCGACCTGCACAAAGCCGTAGGCGTTCAACCCACAATCAAAGAAGAACGAATACGCATACACTCCAATCTTTTGTACTCAAACATTTGGTTGCCCTCGATACCTTTTTATAAACCGGGTTTGCACGGACGATCGCACCCCACTTAGCGAATCCAAGCGGTGCCCACTCCTCCTTACCTCCCTTGGTGTCCGTCTTGTCTTTGTCTTTCTTTTTCTGTTTGGACGATTTACTCTTGCGGAGACACTCGGGGGGAAGTGCTTTGAGAGGTGGGAGGTTATAGGTGGGATTGAAGTGATGATGTTGAATCTCCGTCGACGTGGTCGCTTGTGGAGGTTCCTCAAGGCTTTCACCATCGGCTTCCTCAAAGCTAAAATCAGGTAGCGCAGGAGCGGGTGATGTTGGTGTAGGTATGAGGAGAGACGGCTGTATGGATGCGACATCAACGGCGGTGTGGATGACCATCGGACGCGGGGGTTCTTCTGGAACGGGCGAAGGCTCGAGGGTGGCCGTGACCATGACATCATCAGTGATGTCCTCGCTCTGGGCGTGGATCTCCGTTGTCTGTAGAAACATGGGTGAAGAGGATGGGAGCACCAGCTGGGGAGACTCTTCACGAATGTCGTCCATAGGTTCCGAGGTGTCCATCTCCACCGTCTCGGTGACGGGCTCGACGCTGACGCGTTGAGGGGTTTGCGATGGTACAGACGGAGACTGCAAGCGCGAAGTGTGTCGTGATACTGCGGGACTATGATGCGAAGACGTCGATACAGGACGAGATGGTGGACGAGATGGTGGACGAGGGGGCGGAGGTACGCTGATACGGGGTTCGGGGGATAATGTCTTTTCTTCCTCTTCTTCCTCTTCCTCCTCTTCCTCCTCCTCCTTCTCTTGTGTCTCCCCGGGTTGCTGGAGGGACGGCGTGGATCGACGGGACATAGGGGGCTCAACTTCCGTAGCAGCCTCCACGACGTCGTTAATCTCGGCCTCCTCATCCTCTTCCTTCTGCACAGGTGATTTAGCACGTGTTGGTGACGCAGGGGGCTCAGACATCGGAGAATCAAGATCAGGCGGAGCTGGTTCCTCCACTTCTTCTGTGATCTCTTCGGAACGAAACGGAACGGAGAGCTCGCTGTCGGATAGATTGGATACCAAGCCTGATTCTGGGCTGCCGAGATACGGGTCAGCATAGTGCATCCCGACGCACGAGGCTAGCGATCATGGAACGGCGTAAAGGGCGTCACTCACTTCTTGCTTAGATCGAACCTGTCCATAAACTGTTTCAAGTCCTCGTCCTCACCGTCGTTCCCGTAATCTGTTTCATCATCCAGTGTGAGAAGAACGCCGACGTTGTGTTTCTGTTGAATCATGCGGTACATCTCACGAAGAAGCGCATTTCTCCGCTGTACGATTGCACTGTGTAAAACGTTGGCGGGCGAGCCCGTGATGGACGATGAACGATGAGGCTTACTCGAGTTGGGCCACGCGTTCTGCTACCAACGACTCTGCCAAAACTGCGGACATGCTACCTGCGAGATCGAGCGGTCGTTTGTCGTTTGGGAGGTCCTCCCTGGTGTGTCAAAGCGAGACCGAAAGCGAGCAAATGTCGGATTGGAATGGCTTGTCGTCAGTGTCGCCCGCGACGCGCTCGTGTGAGTCTGTAGGCCGACCCTTTCAGTGGGACGAAGCGGGTGGTAATTGGTATTGGACAGTGGCGGGGGGTCGACTCGCGATAGAAGGGGGGTCGTCAAGGGGGGGTTGCGCGACAAGAAGGGGGGTCGCATGAGAGACAAGTTGTACACGGACAGGAACTGCAAAGGGCACGCCATGTCGTTCCGCACCGCTCTCCACGTCGCCCGGTCGGTCCCGCGCAGATGTATGTCCACCCATTCACCCTCACCGTCGCGCTCACACGCCAGCGACACGTAAAGGCATGCACCAGACCACCGCCCGCCGTGTCATCACCAACCTCGAGATGCCGGCCATGTCACCCACGATGATGGAGGGCGGTATCACTCTCTGGAAAAAAAAGGAGGGTGAATCCTTCTCCGCCGGCGAGGTCTTACTTGAAATCGTGCGTGGTCAAGCCGTGTACGCCCGGTTCACTCCACTTACCCGTTTCAGGAAACGGACAAGGCAACAATCGACGTAGAGGCACAGGAAGACGGTGTTCTGGGCAAGATCTTGGTACGTCTGCTGAGTGGGACGTAGCCGCGCTCGCATGCTCTTACACCCACCCAGGCCCCAGATGGCACAAAAAACGTGTCTGTCGGCAGAGTTATTGCGCTCCTCGCAGAGGAAGGTGACGATATATCCAACCTCGAAGCACCAAAGGATGAGCCTAGATCAGTGTCCACCCAAAAACCCGAGACCTCCGCTGCATCCCCTCCACCACTTCCGTCCTCGACATCCGAACCTGCCCAAGAGCCAAAGACACACTCCCACCATCCGACACATTCCAAACATTTGATGCCGTCCGTCGTCCGCTTGCTGATCGAAGGCGGTGTCACCAACGCAGAAGTCATCAAGGGAACTGGTGTTCGAGGCATGTTGACCAAAGGAGATGTTCTTGCATATCTTGGAAGGGCTTCAAACCCCCTCGGTACCTACAAGCCCCCGCAGACGGAGACAGCAGCACCCGCAAAGACGGAGCCACCTCCCAAGGTACGTCTCGCTCAATCACGTCGAAAACCTACCCAGAAACTATACCCCTTCAGCCTTTGGACGGTGATGCTATCCGCCAGTTGATTGTATCGGGGCTGGCAGCCAAATTAAAGCCAGTACCGCATGGCAGGTCGCTTTCCTCTAAAGTCAAAGACATGTACTCATTCGCTCCCGTAGCACCATCAACACCAGCCTCCTTTGACTCGATCATCGCTGACTACGTTCCACCTGTTCACAAAGTACCCCCGTCAATTGCGCCCGTTCGACAAACTTCCAAGGATAGCACAGCGGCATATTTCGATGGCTTGTTCTGATCGGTTTGCTGTTCTTCAGTCGCTTTTTATACATACCTTAGAGTTTTCTGCAGTATCCACTGTCTACCGAGTCACAATCCAGGGAAGGTCGCCCACATGACTGCGACGGACCTTGGTCATGCAACTTCATCATCCAATGCCATGCACTGGGAGGGGATGTGTGAGAGTACGTTCACCGAAGCACTCGCCATACGCACCCTAAACTCTATGAACGAATCCGACGTCCCGCCTCCCCTGGCTTTTGGTACAGGGACTAGAAACTGCAAACTAAGTAACCCTTCTGCTTCAATCCGCAAGGATGTCTTTGTTGAGCTTTGAAGCGCGCGAATGGTGTGCGAAATATGCGTGAAGCGATAACTAGGTGAATCGGCCAGCATCGTTCGAGTGAGAATGAACACGCCGTGGAGAAGACGTTTTACCTGACCGATACGGGCCGCGTACATTCAAAGGTCTCCAATACCTCCCTATCGTTCGGGTAATCCATCTACAAACCCCAGTGTCAGAATGAACCTTTCCCTTCCGTCACCGCACAAAGGAGGAATACATGATAAGAGTCTCACACACCTCGGTGCTCCCAAAATCGCCTGACGCTTTGATACGAAAGAGAGGCTTCGAGCTGCCCATCGTTCCCTCAGCACTCCCCCTTTGTGGCCCAGCACCTTTCGCAACGTCCGCAACCGGATTACCAATAAAAGTGATTTTATCACAGGAAGGGTCGAGTTCGGATAACGCGTCTCGGAGCCACGACGAGGACTGCACGATTACGCATGCGGGGGGTCAACCAAATTTTCATTTGAATAACGAATCAGTTGAACGCCTTCAGGCCGGAAGCGCGCGCGCTAAACCACCATGATGCTGACCTTGAATATAATCTTCAACACCCTATCTCGAGTACCAAATCGGAGTAAATGAACGAAGAACGAGAGAGAAAAGGCATATCCGGGCAATCAGCCACGCAGCGCGCACGCGAGACATGGAAACACTTGCGTTTGATCGCCGTCAAAGGGAAGTTCTATATTGGGCTCTGGGTCAAACGTCGTGATTTCGCATGTCGTCGTGGGCCCTGAAGAATCCTCGGCGCTAATGATATGGACAGAGAGTTTGTGGATTCGTCATTACTTCACCCAAGGAAGATAGGGTGAAAGATCGAAGGGCGAGGTAAGATGCTCACAGCAATAACGTCAACGGGTGGCCAGGGCCTGCATACGAAAGCCGCATGCTGGTCCTCTTTTCATTCCCTCCCCCAAAAAAGTGTTCGAGCCCGTGCGGTGGATTGGCTTGCTGTCGATTGCTGAATAGGACGCCTCGACCTTTTCCTTTGGCATCCCCGCGCTCTTCGTCCGATACATCGCCCTCCCTACGCCATTTTTTTGGTTTTGGGGCACTCGAGTGAGAAGACAGATTTGCTGTGCCAAAGATGCCGAGGCACTCGATGAGTGTGGTGAGCGGTATCTCAAACGTTGTCGAGTCAGGATCACGATCAGGTGTCTGCTGCACAAGCTGCGAGTTTTCGGGGCGAGAGTGGTCGGGTGAATAACTCCATTCGTCAAAGTGATCTCGATAAATGTAGGAAGTTGCTGTAGAGATCGAGCGACGGCGCATCAATTGGGAATATGACGAAATGAATAAGGACGATGGAGGCGGCCGCAAAGCAGCAAGGAGGCTGGCTGTTCGGAGCACGCACCAAGTAAACAATGCGCTTCTTCCACGGTGACGATCATGCCCATGGCGGTGTCTGCGGCAAGGGTGACGGATGCACGCTGGTCCAATGGGCGGTCACGGAGATTCGAATCGGAATTCATGGTGTGTTCGAGACGCTCGATAATCGGACAGAGGGACTCACATTAGAAAAGTTGATGCCCTTTAAGAGGGCGGCAAAGAATCTTACATCGCGGACGGATGCGATGAGGACCTGAATTCACGGTGATGTGGTCAGATATGCTCAGTACTGTGCCATGCGAGATACCGGAACAATTTCTTGAGGCTGGCTCTGTGAAAGAAACGACTGTGACATGGCCGAACCTCGGAGCAGCCAGTGATGGATGCAAGGAGTGCCGCATCACGTGAGTATGTATTTCGAAGAAACGTTTGGTTGTCTAACTCGGTAGCATTCATGTAGAGACCCAATTCTGGACTGGGAACGACTGCGCTGTGAGCACCGCCGGCGCCAGGAAGCTGGGAAACCAACGAGACGTGTCTTCGTCCCCGATAATTTCTTCTGATGCACTTCACAATCTCAAACCAGACGCACGACAGCATTCTGTGCCACTTGAGAAAGGATTCGAGAAACGAGTACATCCTCCTAGTCCCCCCCTTCTCCGAAAGCGCCTATTTTTCTCCCAGATGCACATCCCTCTCCCTCTCAAAGCGCTCGCAGGATGCCAGTTCTAAAGAACTCATCGACGGTGCAAGTTCGGTCGCAATCAAGCTCACTCGGGTACCCAGGAGAAAGTGGGAACGGGTTGCAGTGCAAGGTGACTCGCCTTGGGTCGTATATCGCCATCGGGTGTGCAGCCTCATGCACTGGAGCTACCCAGGGTTGTGCTAACGTCTGTGCTCCAACAGGTAACCTGCAACCACCATGTATTGGCTGTGTTCCCGTACAGAGATACCTCGTGCTTCCTTGCAAGCATCCCAGATTCGGTGCCTCTATCATCCCTGATGCTTCCGGGTCAGTCCTGCCCATTCGTCTGGAGATAGTTTTGCCAACCCCTGCCGAGATAGGCACACATGAAACAATGGCGTTTTACGGCTGGCCCATCTCGCAATGCCAGTACAAACCCTTGGATACCCAGCTACACGCAGGGATTCGCGTGGTTGACATCCGACTCTCCATCATAGATGGTCGACTCATCGCATACCACGGAATATTCCCTGAAGTCACTCCATTCGCAGATATGCTCGTCACAATACACAACTTTCTCACGTCGCCTAAAACAGCGAGTGAGACAGTTGTGGCTTTTATCAAGCAAGAAGATTCAGACACGAGATTGTTTCCGAAATTAGTCCTTGAAGAAATCGCCACCTCCCCTGGCGGACTGCAAATGTGGTTTATTGAAAATCGAATACCCAATCTCGGGGAAGTCCGAGGCAAAGCTGTCATGTTCAGTCGGTTTGGTTGCGACGGTTGGGAGAACGGTGCCAATGGGATCCACCCACCTCTCTGGCCGGACAGCGCAAAGGAAGGTTTTCAGTGGGAATGTGACGGGACCCCGGTCCAAACGCAAGATTGGTACGTCCGTCTCCCCGAACCCAGGAACGCCACCCTTTGCAAACCCATGGTGTGCCTGTCGCTCACCTAATATGAAACAGGTATGACGTCCCATCCTTTTTTTCCATACCCGAAAAGGTCGCGCTGTCTACGGAAATTCTCGTCCCACCGCCCGACTCACCGGCTCTGACCCTTTCGATCTCTTTCATGTCGGCCGCTTCGATACCCTTCGCCTTACCACCCGTAATCGCCCGTGGATTTGGATGGCCAAAGTGGGGTCTGGGGTTCGAAGGTGTGAACGACCGAGTCGGGAAATGGTTGTTGGACCAACTAAGTACCAATCAGGCCGATCGCCGGCGTGACCCGTTCGATGATTATCCTCTCGGATGCGCTCTATCGAAGGCCGATGATGTGTGGTTGGTCCCAGGTACCGATGCGGGCCCGCGGATAAGGGGATGGGTGCTGATGGATTATTACGATGATCCTATTGGTGCGGGTGTTGTTCCTCTATTGGTGGAATGCAACTTTAGAGGGAGAAGGGCAGGGGAGGTGACGCCGTGACCTGGTTGTGTGCCTTGACCTGGTCCGATTGCTTCGATCCGCCTGACGGTCAGTGATCACGGATCTGCTGCGGGGATCCACGGACTTGGGAAGTGGGGAAGTAGAAGAACGTAGGGTGATCCCGGCTACCGCTGTGTATATGATTGGTGCTGGTGTCGACTCCAGATGGCGTTTGAAGGATCATCGTGATGAGTGACACAATGCGAAAACCATGTCCCATCAGTCCGGGTGGGACTTCTCGAACCGCGCTGACGGATTGAGAAGGACGGTTCCGACGTCTCTGGCGCTGGCACGGCCTGCACGCTGGCAGCAGACTAAAGGCGTTCCAACGGGTCGTGTCGCCAGCCGGGACGCTCTCACGCACTACGGGCGACGGCAATTTCAGATCTGCCTCGTTGCAGCTTCACGTTTGCCCCGCCGCGTTGACCCGATCCACTCGCTACGGTGTCGCCGCAGCCCTCAGCCTCGCCTCGCCTGTACATTTAAATACCGTCCCAAGTCCCCGAACAATGGCCCAATTACTACCCCTTCCTTCCAGCCTCTCCCCCCCTGTCCTCCCTCCGCCTCCCAAAGAACAACTCGAGCTAGCCATGGTTGCACCCTCCAACTCGCGCGCAGTGGCAGTATACTGTGCTGCCTCCTTTGGCTATCAAAAGGCTTTCCAGCAGGCTGCGCTCTGTAGGTCCTTGATCGCCCCCTTGATAGCCGTTCCTCTCATCATCACCCTTTTTCGTCGATTTTCCCACACACAGCCGTAGCGCATGCCCTCGTCGAATCAAACAGACCCCTCGTATACGGAGGTGGCAACAGCGGCATCATGGGCGTCGTCTCTGGCGCCGTCGCCAACTCCGAGGGCGGTAAAGTCACGGGAGTCATCCCATACGCGATCCTCGCTGCCGGCGGCGAGAAGGACAAGGGCAACGGCCAACCAAAGTCCAACGCGATCGCCGACCTGCTGGACGAAAAACGGAGGGGCGAGGTACGTATCCCGGGATCCGCGGACCCAGGGACGTTAGTATGTGCACCCTTGCTGACCGGACCTTTGCTTCCTTGCCACGTAATCCAGGTGGAAACAGTGAGTATTTTTTCCCCTCTACACGTGCACACCAGGCCTTCCTGTGCCCGCGTCGACAAACACGGCGTTCGCTGACGTGTTTCGCCGTCCGACCCACTATAGATCGTCGTCAACTCCATGCATGAGCGTAAAATTGAAATGGCAAAACGTGTAGGGGCCTTCATCGGCCTGCCTGGTGGCTTTGGCACTTTTGAGGAGGTATGCACTCGATCGGGGCCTGCACTGCCTTCACGCTAACGGAACGCCTTTCATTGGTCCAGATCCTCGAAGTCGTCACATGGAACCAGCTTAATATCCATAACAAACGTAAGTCGTCCCTTAATTATCCTTTCTTACCGACCCTTGCCTCACCTCGCGTAATCACAACAGCCGTCATCCTTATCAACGTCTTTGGCTATTACAACCCACTCCGTGACCTCATCCGGAACGGCGTTCGGGAGGGCTTCATCCGGCCCGAAAATGAGAAACTCGTTGTATTTGTCGACGGGCCAGCCGATCACGCGGCACACGAGACCCTTGATTGGGGCCATGCAGCGCTCGACGCGATCGATGCGTGGGAACACGACAAGGTGTCCACCCTGCCGTTCCACTGGACCAAGGACACAGACTGCAGCGACATGACGCATGTCAATCCTCCAGCGAACGACAAGCACAGCGTCGATATCCCGAATGGGAAGGGTCAGACGGAGCACATCGAGGCGATACCACTAGGGTTTGGTACTCTGCCTGGCTTGAAGCTTAGCCACGGGTGGTTTAAGCGAGTGTGGCATATCCGTTCACGGTCGGGAAGGATGTGATTTATATCATTTGTAACCCACGACCCCACGCAGAGGTTAAGCTGTGTGTGATCATGACACTTTTGGACGCTTGGCTATACGGGTTCGCTAATGGACCCGACCATCTTTACAGGTTATTTACCCAGATGTAGATTACCTCCTCATCTCTTTCTCTTCATACTATGTAACGTTACGCACTCACAATTCCATGGTCTTCTATGCCCTACACTTATGCCCACACGATCGCCAGAGTGATTCTCCGGATCCTGGGTATCAAGCCTGTGCTGGTGGCTTGCCAAGCGACGGATCAATCTTACGCGTGGCATCCATGAAGGCGTCCACGTCCGCCTCCGTGACCCTGGCCTTTCTCTATAAGACGTATGAGTATCCACAGATCCGATCAAGACAGGGTACCGCACACCTCTTGAAAATCTTTGACGAACCCCTGGAGCATCTGAATACACCTCGCCTTCAACTGTCCAGTGAGCAATCGACCCGCGCGATAATCCTAAAACGCAAGCACCGTCCCGTCGATCCATGAGAACCTAGCGTTCGCCTCAAGAATCCTTCAACACTCACCTCGCCCAGCCTCTTCAACTCC
>QFEL01004779.1:0-19234 GCA_003316195.1 Neoboletus brunneissimus
ACTTATCAACAACGGAGGGGACGAAGGGAACTGCAACGATGGCACCTAGCGAATACATGGCAGACACGAGACCCAGTAACGCAGAACGAGGATGATGATAATCTGGCATCCAGTCAATCACTTACAATGTGAGCCGGGCGACTGCCTCACATTCTAGCCATGAAGGCACAGCTTGTAGGCCATTCAGCATGGACCCATCAAAGCTTCTGCATATCAATAGTGTGACATCAGAGATGTACCAAGAAACACTTGCCCATTAGTCATCTCCACTCCTAAACAGGTCGGAAACATCAAGAGATACAAGAGTCGGAGGTTAGGTTTCCTATACCACGGCACTTTGTCTTGCTGAGCAAGTCGGGAAACAATTGCATCGTTACCCTCTAGCTGAAAATAGCTCCCATGCCCGGGCTTCCGCGAGGCCATTTTGATGACAACGTGAAGATCGTAAGCCTCGGAGCTGATATGCCAATTTACTGTACGCTTTCCCTGCAAATTCTGCTTGAGATTGCGGTCTCTTGCGGGGCGTCGCGATGCGGGTCAGGCGGTGACACCTGCAAGATGAAACATCAGTGCTTTCTCAGGCTCTACCATGGCTCAGGCTCGGAGACGTAAAGATTGGGCGAAAATAAATAAACTTTGTGCCTTCCCGGAGAGGTTCCAAGGTTAAGGCTGTCAGTCATGTGGCACTCGATAGACAAGTCCCAAACAAACAAACGATGGTTCGGTGGTTGCGCCGCACAAAAACAATTCATCCGGTTATGTAAACCAGCAGCCTACTGCTACGTACTTACGGTTACTCATAATCACCAAACGCGAGGGTGAGGCTGACCTCGCAAGTCCATCTACTCGTCATCTGGCACATGGCACGTCCAACATAAGGAAACGGAAGCGAAACAGGGGGTGTCTCGAAGAGGACAGACGACGGTAACGAGAGGGTAGGTCGGACCGTCCGAGTCGTGCTGCGCGGAGTGCAGTAAAATCAGCATGTATGCTGTACCCTAGTGCAGATCGCAACTCGGCTCAGAAGCGTCGACGTATAGCTGAATTTTGCATGATGTGTTCTTCACCAAAAGCGTCCGTCTCTTGAACGACTCGGGCGACACATCAATGTATCTCGGTTCAAGTCAGCTTAGAGGAGATTTTCACATTCATATTCAACTTTCGAGACAGACAGACTCATCTGAGGTGGTTACAGTAGTCCTAGGAGATCGAGGACCAGTCATTATTAGTCGTTACCAGGTTCTCGGCTTAGTCCACTCGCTGATACGACAAACAGCAGATTATCCCTGCTCGCCAACAACAGTTCTTCTAGGGTTGTCCTCCATGGTCCCATATGTCTCGGTTTCCCTGTGTTCACGCAGTATCTCGACTCCACCATGTCTGAATGCTTCCCGATCATCCTCATACACTGTTGAAATATCCATGAGAGGACTGTGAACATAGATCTCTGATGGCATTGGCACGCTTACAGAATGTGAGCTCCTCGAGCGTGCGCCCCGATGTCTCGGGAAACATGAGGTAGATGAACACAACCTGGAAGGCATTCCACACACAGTAACTAACGTCCTTCAGCACCTGCCCGTTTGTCGCGAGAAGGCGGCTCACATTATGTACCATCTCCAGCCTTTTCGTACAACCAACTTCATCAGAGCCACAGTTCAGGTGAACTAGATGGGCGTACCTGCGACGTCGATGCCAATAGGATTTACGAACTGGTTGAAGAATGCCCCACCACGGCTCCACCACTGGAAGATGGTGATACCTCTAGCTCGGACATGGAATGGGAAGAGCTCGACCAAGAAAGCTGTTTACAGCCCAGATCGTTTCGTCACAAAGAATGGTTCAGACATAGATAGCATGACGCTTACTGTAAGTCAAGGCAGTAAATGCTAGGTTGTAAGCTGGACTGTACATGAAGATGAGACTATAGAATTTGTGGTCAGAAAGGAAAACTCGGCGTTTCCAGTGAACCTGAATACTCACACGAGCACTGCTTGAGCCGAGACCTTGTTGTGAGTGAGCGAATACTCTGCACTAGCTACAGTCCAAGCGGTAAATACAGCAAAGATGGAGATAGTACACGTCTACAGGATGGTAAGAAGAACGATATCAGAAGTAGTCCATAACCACATTGCTTACTAAATATATCATGCGTCGAGGATATCGAGGCGCTATCAACGCGGCTACCGTACCGTTCACGATGCTCCAAGAATATTTGGAAAAATTGATGATGTTCTTCGTCCGGTTGTCGTGAATGCCAATGTTGTCTAAGATCAGGGCAAGATAGTGTCTGTCGGTGCGATAAGCAGTCAATCTCCGACAGATAGCAATCTAAGGCAGAACTCACGAGATTAATCCTACTCCACTCCACTGAGTGAACAGACCGAGGAAGGATGCGACGAGAACCCGTTTTCGCATCCCTGGTGTTGAAAACACCTCCTTCTGGCTGGTCTGAGCAATCTTCAATTCCGCTTCTAGCGTCTGCTTAATCTGGGTAAACTCCGCCTTGACAAAGTCCGAGTTTTCGTCCCCTTCTGCATGGTATTTCACAAGAATGGCATACGCTTCCTTCCCTCTTCCTTTTGATACAAGCCAACGAGGAGACTCTGGGAGGAACCAAATGAAGGAAACTTGAAGTAGACTAGGCAGTACTTGGAGGAAAGATGGGATTCTCCACCCCCAATTGTTGGGTATGGCAAACGTTCCAAGCGTCACCCCGGCAGCAGTTACAGCACCTACCGGGGGTTCAGCTTGGAACTTTCCCCTCATAGATGGTCACGATTTCAATTTACCGAGATCCCAAGAGTTATTGAAAAGGCATCCCATAACTGCTCGCTCCCTGGGATGTGAGAGTTCTTCACATAGCTTAATCACTAACAACCAAGTCAAAATCACTTTGTCGTACCTCCAATCAATGAAGAGGCGGCTACGATGCAGAAGACATTGGCGAATCCGAGGATAAACCGAGCAATAGTGAACATTGCGACTATTGGGGTCGAGAGTAAAAGCATTCTAGTTTCGAAACGTATCAATCGCTTACAATTCAATGCAGATCCTTGAAGAATACCCCCTATTATCGAGATTATACCTCCAAGCAGTATTGGGTATCGTCTTCCAATCCTATCGACAATGAAGGGGACAAACGGAACGGCAGCAACAGAACCCAGAGAATACATGGCAGCCACAAGACCCAATGAGGCAGAACGAGGATGATGATAATCTGTCGTTGGAGTCAATGCTTTCTGACATCAACTTGCTGACCACCTTACACTCAATCCACGAGGGCACAGCTTGTAAGCCATTTATCATGGACGCGTCAAAACTTTCTCCACGTCAGCAATTTGCCATTAAACATAGATATAGAAAACGCTTGCCCACTCGTCATCTCCACCCCGAGACAGGTCGGACACATCAAGAGATATAAGAGTCGAAGGTTGGGTTTGCTATACCAGGGAACTTTGTCTTGTTGTGCAAGCTGAGAAACGATAGCCTCGTTACTTTCCAGTTGAGCATAGCTGCTCCGTCCAACCCTCCGCGGGTCCATTTCGACAGCGATTGGAGGGCCGCAAGAAAGGTTGGTACACAAGTACTTTCCCTGCGGACTACAGGATTATTTGGGGACGCCGATAAGAGTTGACTGGCAAGGAGGGGATGTCAGGCTCCGTGGCTCCAGCTGAAATACGACCAAACGCAGATTCAGATACTGCAAAATCTGGCCGCCATGTGTCATATGGCTCTTGATAGGATAAGTCCTTTACGAGTGCTGATAATGCTTACGTGTGGCAGCGTGACCCTTTGGAGACTAGAGCGTGTTTGCCTGCTGGAAGCCAGAGACTGTTCGAAAGGGTGGTTCAATTATCAAATCAATTACTAGTAACCGTGGGAGCGCATTCCTATTTGAGTCTCATCTGGTAAATGACAGCGGAACTACAATTCGAAGAACAGTCTATTTCTGCGCGCCTCACTTGCGAAATCTAGTAGATCCGCCGCCTTTAGCGTCATATTCCCTTATGACCTGCTAACAGTATGCTCAGGACAAGGGCAGTTGTTGGTTTGTTATATCTGTTTGCAAGTTGCGCCCACGTATTCTTTGCCGTGAGTTCTACACCCACTCACGCTGTCATATCAAGCATGGTCACATACGCAGCGGGAAATGATATTTTGCGTACATAGATGTCTTCACATGAGAGTCCACAGGACACAAAACCCTATAAAGTTGCCCCTCCAATTCACAACTTCGTATAGCCTTGTTGAGTTCTTTCGCTCATTACACCATGCATCTCAGCACTCATGTACTCTTCCTCCACGCCCTCTTCGTTATAAGTGGCGCTCTTGCCCAAGAAAGTGCCTCTCCTACCAGCAGCACCCCTGCTGTTACCTACCCTGCTGGTAGTGACGCATTCGTCTTTTGCAGCAGCCAAGACTGCACGGGCACATGTGAGGTTGTCAACACCGACACTGTCGCACCAAAGGCTGGGCATGCCCCGCCGAACGACATGGGTTTCCAGTCCATTTACTGGTACGATCCCGGCAACTACGCCTGGTTGGTATACACGTGCGTCGACTACTACAACTGCGATGCCGTGAACATCGGGCCAAACACCTGCTACAATCTGTACGACAACGGTGTCCTGACTGACTTTTACGACTACTGGTACGTGGTGGACGTGGTGGGCTGATGTGTATCATATCTAAAGAGGTATGGATATTTCTTCATGTGGTTTCTTAACAAATAACCTTACCTGGGTACAGGCTTGCGGGAAGTGTGGTTTGGGAGGGAAAAGAATAGGAGCGGGGGTGTCGGTGAGATCTATTACTGTTTTTACCCTTTCCACTGATCTTAGCTGTATATTCTAGCTCGTGGAAATTTCTGAATATGTACAACACCATTGAGGTTCAATATGATATTGGGATGAATCCACGTTGCTACACGCAAATCTTCATTGAAGTCAGAACACTTTATCGTGAATTCTAGTTATATCGTCTCCATCCCATCATCAAGTTTTTATCTGCGGTCTCCGGGCTGTGGGTACTAGTAGACGACATTGTCACTGGAAACACGTTTGGATCTCCACTATAAGTGCATGCTGGAAGTTGATATGGCCTCTATCCCGTCATCTAGTACTTGAAACTCAGGAATTGTTCTGCAATATGGTTTTGTCTGTAGTTCACAACGGCACATGCGCCGACCTTGACGTTCTGGAATTTGGAGTTCTACCTTCGGAAGTCGCCTTGTCATGAAGACCCGTTCGCTCGCAAGAGTCTAGAGCAGGAGCACGGTGGACATCTATGGTGTCTCAAAAATGATAAATTGCGTGCTATATGTATTCTCATCCCCCCTACACGTATGTATTTCCACCGTCACCTCTTCGCGCTGATATCTCCGCACCGGGTCTCCCGGTGACGACCGTAGGTAGTTACAGAGGCGGAACTCGCAAAGGCCTTGATTGGACTGTCAATGGTCCAGCCGCGAGTCAAACCTCCAATGCTTCTGTGACTCTTCTGCATACTTTCCGATCCTGTGTGGACAATAAAGTGATATGTAGTCCCATCCCTCGTAGATGAGATATTACTCCTCAGCGGCGCCCCCACCATCAACCATCTCTTGAACACGATCTGAGACGGGGATGTCCTCTGTGTTATCCCTACACCGACGCGAGATACACTCACGACCCATCTGCAGGCAAACGTCCCACTGCATACCGTTCCCCTTGCATCGATCTCGATCTCCCCAACCCCGCCACGGTGGGGTCTATCATCCACCCTGAGCTTCTCGCATCCAAGATACGCGTACAGAAGACAAGCTACCCAGAGGACTCGGTGGGGCTGAAGAAGGCACTTCAGAATATAATGCAACCAGGATAATAGATCGTTATTGAAATACATGGCAGATTATGGATCGGGATACCAAGTCGAGAAGTTCAGGTTGTTGATTGAACCTTCTGAAAAAGGTGTCTGTCAGTCCGCTTCGGAGTACTTGAAGATGATAGGGGCATTGCGTAAGGCATTGCGGTGGTAATCTGTAATTAATTTGGTACGAGATGAGATGGTGAGACGTTTTGGGGGATCACCCTCGTTCCGACTAAGCACCAGCTCGTCCAGGCCTGGAGGGCGCGTGTCGTTTTGTTGTATGTAATGCTCTCTCTGCTCCTAAGTTCAAGTTCCCAATTTGTAGCGGCGCATGAGACGACCCGACCTACGATCACCGTCGTAAAAGTCTAAGCTTATCCGTCTTGCCTGCAAGCGAGTTAATTAGTTAGACCTGTTTCTGTCTCTGAACCCAAGTTGAAGGGGATACAGAAAGTGTTGATGACTAGCATTAGCACATCCTAATGAAATGTAGCGAAGTCGTCTCACGTGACCGTTAAGTAACCATTCCATCTGTGGCAGTGATATTAGTCAGCCACCCTAATTAATGGGATTTCAAAGATGCACGCGTCCAGCATTCCCTCACCTGAAAGATGTTGATCAAAGTTAAGGTGCACCTACTCTTGACGCGACAATGTTTATCCAGATGCTGATCCTTTACTTCCAAAGACACTGACTGGCAAAGAGGTAAGTCCTGTAGCGACTCTATTGCACCCTAACTCATCAAGTGGCGTCCAGATTGAACTAGACATCGATCCGGAGGACAAGGTGAGTCGTAAGATGCTTCTGTTATATGTCCGTTGCTTTCTTATTCTCTGCAGATCACTCGGATCAAGGAGAAGGTTGAAGAGCAGTCAGGCGTGCCACCACAACAACAAAGATTGATCTTCGGTGGAAGACAGATGTGAGGCTCGTTCTACATCTAACATTGTCTCTTTCCTAATCTATGTCTAGGCCTGATGATAAGACTGCCAAAGAGTTCAATATTACGGCTGGATCAGTTCTCCACCTTGTCCTCGCCCTCCGTGGAGGATTCTAAGCAGGTGACACAATTATGAAGGACATAGGCATAGGATCATAGACGCAACTCGGGGATGTAGGGTGCTGTGCGTACTGGACATAATTAATCTTCACTACTTTCCTGCAACTCCTCTCTATTCGAGCCCCACAGTGCAATCGGGCGTCTGCATCTCTCTTGAGAACCGTATTGATCAATTTAGAACTTATGCCTCTGGCCCACCGACGATGTCTGCGCCGGGGAGTAACCATCGAAAGGTGATACTTAGCCTAATGCCTCTTTTGATCAAGCAGGGTCCATGGTTTTCGTCCTCGTTCTCAACGAGATCGTGTGTTCTCCCTTGTATCCCATGCTTCCAATTGTATCGCGCGTCTTTGGACATCACCAGCACACTCCTCTCCGCAAGGTACAAATCCCACTTCTCTCCACCCCACTCCCCTCTATTTTTCTCGGCACTCCGGATGTCATTCGATACCTCCTCAAAGGACATGACACAACTTCCACACAGGCTGACTCCAATGATTCCGTCATCGAATCTATTCAGCAAGTCCACATGAGGCGCAATCCCTTCGCCTGGACGATATAGATTCAGAATCGCCTGACGCGCACGAGGCGGTGCGCCCATTGACGGAAAGAGATGATCGTGGAGATCGTCCGGAATCCAAGGCTGCAGAAATGCAGACAATTGGTGGAGGAGCTGGATCAATGTCGATGGTAGACCTTTGCCCATCCTCGCGTCTGGATCTTCCTCTTTTTCGTCCACGGCTGTCATAGTACGTCCAAAGAGCATGATCTGATTGACGTCCTTGCCATCGAAATACAGACGCATGCATTCGCGTGTGACCTGTGTCGCCAGCTCTGGGGGGATAAGGACGGGTGGGATGAACAATCCAGGAATAGGCGGGACACGCCGCATTGCTACGGGAACCGAGACGACGGGGTGTTCATCAAAGAGTGAATTCACACTGTCCGAATCTGAATCCGAAGTCGAGGGGAGGGATTTGGTTGAACTTGACGTACGAAGGGACATGGCTGCAATGAACGCAGTGCATCGTGGTTAATCATCATCGGGAAACATGCACTTACCCTCCACTGTAACAAAGGACGACGTACCGTGATGGGAACAAACCGTGGAAGGCAAGTGGAGCTGGGATTACTGCATCATTCTTCTTCGTGAGAATAAACACCCCTGACGCCGCACAGTATAATGGGTATAATTGGATCTTTATTGACGAGACCCCCTGATCAGAAGTACATACACTCCTAGATGGACACGAGATAAATATGATATCGACGCGTACGAGAGAAAGAAGACGTTACATGGCGCGACAACGCTACACGAGGATATGAATAAGTGAAAGCAATGGAATGCTAAACTTTAGCTCGGCACACCCCAAGAAAAAATGACGGGGGGAGGTAAAGCTCGTCTGTGAGACTGCGAGACAGGAACTTCGTCAGACCAGCTGACCGATGTTTGGGTTCGAAATCCGTGAGTATTGATCTATGGCAAGTGTAGGGTCTGGTACAGCAGGCATGCTCGCCCAAGGGATACGGGTGCGACATGCAAAATCCGAAGAAGGGAGCCTCGGTGGATTTTCGATCGATCCTTCGTCCACACTGAGCCGCAACCCGGATCTGAGGGACCATGAGAGTGACGGTGCCTCGAACGCCGAGAGTGAAGTTCGCAAGCGGCGTTGTCTCACCCTTGCCTGGGCGGGTATGGAAGGGTGATTCGTTCTCAACTGTTGGTCCACATCATGGACAGGGAGTCTCGGCTGGCCTGCCGCGTATGCTAATCGCTCCGATCCAGTGCTAGAACAAGGGTAATTCTATGTCAGCGAGGTGACTTCAAGTTCTAATCGCTAACGAACGCACGTGGGCTTCGAATACCCAAGACGACGACAGACAGACCAAAACGCACAACGATAAAAGCCTCTCACCTCCTGAGCCCTTCCAAAGAACCCAAAAATAACGAATGCACAAAAAATATAGAGCCATCTTGTTATTTCCACTGGAGCAGCCCTACCAGGTGTATTTTGCCAGATGACGCTTGGGTATTGGTCGATTTGAGAGACGTCTGAGTGTACCCAAGCCCACGATACGTATGGATAGAGCGGCCCAGAAATGACGTTTATGATGAAGAAGTAGAGGGACACAGGAACAGTGTGAATTATTTCCACGCTGCACAGTGCCATGAGGCTCCAATAGCGCCTACGATCGATGGAAAAGCCCGAGTTAAGGAATTCTTCCAGTTGCCTCTGTTGTTGAAATGCTCTGCGAAAGGTGAGCGCTGGTAGATTACACATATACATCAGATCGTGAAAATCGGACGAAAACTTGCGGTTGCTAACCCGCATAGACGAGGCTGATCGAACCGAGGAGGGGAGACCACATGTAGACTAGGAAGTACGAAATTGGGGTGTTGGCGACGGTGGGGTAGCACCCAACCCGCTCATAGATGGCAAAGCGTCGGTTTTGTACGACGTATGCTGTTTGTCAATTGAGACTGACTTACTAAATCGTTAGTCAGAAGAAACGTGCGCACCCAACGTCATTTCAACGCATGGAATTCCGATTCCAATTGACAAATCAACCATGATTCCGCGTCTCTTCTACTCGGAGGGTCAGGCAACATTGTTCGCATGTCGTAACGTAACAGATTCACCTCTCTCCTCCCGATGAAGACCGTTTGCAACTTTGTGATATAGTACAGACGACGGTTGATGCAGAGCGCTGACGCAGGAATTCCAATACTAGATCCGTTGATACAGTGAACGCCTGAACAGCGACTCGTCAGAAAGACTCAGAATCATCGCAAGAAAAAGTAGATGGTCTTACATATGTCACACCACACGGGTGCCCAGTTGATCACATTATCGTTCCATATGATGGAGTTGACAAATACAATAAAGCACCCCAGGCTTGTCCAAAGCATGTACATGCAGGTCCCCGTGTTCCAAGCTTCTTCAAATCGAATCAATAAATAAGACTTCAATGAGAACGACTTACACTGCATGTGCCATGGAAGTGGAAGCCCTGCTAGGAGGAAACCTATAAAGGAAAGCGCAGAGAAGAGTGAGTTGGGAGGGACTTCTGGCATGGAGTGTTGGTGTACGTAGAGAAAGGAAACCTACCCCCTCGAAAACACAACCTCGACTAGTTATATGCGGTAGCATCAGGAATTTGACACCACGGTTAACCACACTTTTTCATGCTTCTCAACCTTTTCAAGCCTTATGCCGGTTTATCCGGCTGAAAAAGCATGAAAAAGGTTAGGTAAGTGGGGTTAACTGTAGTGTCAAATTCCTGATGGCCTAAAAGGCGGATTTCTAAGGTAATGCGGTACGGACTCACAAGGGCTGTTCGAAAACCATAGTTGTTGTCGACCTACGTTGAAGCAGCCGATCGCCGGCGTGTGGCCAAGTGAGCCTCCTTCCATCGATATTGAATGATAACTATATACATATACGAAGTTGGTGATAGATCTTGTACCACATCAGCAAATCTACACATCATATCAACAAACTGACATCACAGGAATCCACAATTTCAGATAAGGCCTGGTAATGCCTTGCGAAGTCTTGTGATTAGAGTATTTGAAGTAATGATAAGCTATCATGACAGGCATGGATATTCCACTACCGCAGGAGGGCAGGCCACCATTCCCTGGCGTGTCAATGCATCAATAACTGCGATACTCGGGCTCGAAGGTGACGGTGATGCAACATGATGATAGTCCTCTATCCCATTCTTCCCCCCAGCTAGTTGATGCATTACCCAGTTGGCTCAGGGCTGCCGACATTTCCGTCAACCGTGGCCGCTGATGCATTATTCCCTGCGAGTGTAACACAGCAATACGTACATGGTTACGCATCGCTGCCTGCCCCGCAGCTTGTTTTCCGTCAGCTGCTGATGTATTATTCCCTGTGAGTATATGTAAGCACAGCAATACATGCACAGTTATGCATTACGGTGATGGTTCGTCACCTGCCCTGCAGCTCCTTTCTCCTTTTTGATCACCTGACAGCACCACAGCCAACTGAGGAATGATGCGCTCACTGATAGGAACATTCATGCAGATGGCTAGATTGGCGAATCTACGCCCTATTAAGAGACTTGGATCTGCATCGTATAGTGTACTAGTACAGTACAGTACGAAATTATATATCCCATGTTGTAATATTGAATGTTCACACTCCACATTTGCCGTAAATGATGTGGAACTTCAAATGCGGCAGTCTGTCGTGTGCGGAAGTGAAGGTTTATTGCAGCGCTGCAATATTGCTGCCTACGGTCCGATGCTTACATAATCGCGCCTTCCGTGCCGCCGGCGCTTCCAGAACACCCACCACACGTCCATTTTTAGACAATTAGATATAGTATATCCCCCCTCTACTGTTGGCTCAACCACTTACTCCCCTGGTTCCAGAATACATCAAAACAGAAAGAAAAGTATAGTATAATGTACACAAGCATTCCTGGCCACTTGAACTATGGTATTACAGTGTATATGTAGCTAGATATGTTGTTATGATTCATCCCAAGTCAGTCAAAGGCCAGGAAATCCATGATCTAGCCATACTAGGCCAGTGGCTGTGTATGGTGATGACAGTAACCCTGCACAAGTTCATGTTCCTTTCCCACTGTATAATCCCACTATGAAAATCATGTCATATACCTCACACTATGCTCACATACCTCCTCAGTCCTGCTCTCTACTTGTTTTACAAAGCTCAGGCAAACGAGATTCTTCTGGTATTATTCTTACTGTGTGGGCCCACACCCCAAATTCTAACAATGGGGACATGAATAGGTGAAATAGATGAAATAAATTGGCTACAATAACACAATTAGAAGATGAGGAGAGGCAAAGCTGGTCTGTGAGACAGTCAGACTAGCTGACTGATGTCTGGGTTTGAAATCCGTGAGCGTCGATCTATGGCGAGTGCGGGCCCTGGTACAGCAGGCATGCTTGTCGAAGAGATGCGGGTGTGATGTGCAAGATCCAAAGAAGGGAACCTTGGTGTACTTTCAGTTGATTCTTCATCCACACTAAACTGCAAGCTGGGGACTTGGAGGGATTCCAAGGGTGATGGCGCCTCGAACGCCGAGAGTGAATTTTGCAAGGGGTGGTGTCTCACCCTTGCTTGGACAGGCATGGAGGGGTTCTTCATTCTCATCTCTTGGTCTGCATCATGAGCAGGGAGTCTCGGTGTGCCTCCACATATGAATCGCTTTGATTCTGTGCTAGAACAAGGGTAATCCCTGTCAGTGAGGGGACTTCAAGTTCTAATCACTAATGAGCTCACATGGGCTTCGAATACCTGAGGCGACGGCAGAGAGACCAAAACGCTTGTCGATAAAAACCTCTCACATCCTGAGCCCATCCAAAGAACCCAAAAATAATGAATGCACAAAGAATATAGAACCATCTTGTTGATTCCAGTCCAGCAGCGACATCAGGCCCACTTTGCCAGATGATAGTTGGGAATTTGGGAATCAGAGAGAAGTCTGCATGTATCCATGCCCACGACACGTATGGAGAGGGCCCAGAAACTGCGTCCATGATGATAACATAGAGGCTCAGAGGAACAATGAAAATGATTTGTGTGCTACACAGTGCCATGAGGCACCAATAACGCCTATGACCGATGGAAAAGCCCGAGTTGAGGACTTCTTTCAGTTGCCTTTTTTGTTGAAAAGCTCTGCGAAAGGTAAGTACTGGTAGATTAATATACTCACATATCAGATCATGGAAATCAGACGAAAATCTGCAGCTACTGACCTGCATAGACGAGGCTGATCAAACCAAACAGGAGTGGCCACATATCGATCAGGATATATGAAGCTGGTGTGTTGGCGATAGCGAAGTAGCATCCAATCTGCTCAAAGATGGCGAAGCGTTGAACTTGTACGACATATTCTGTTTGTCAATTGAGCCCGATTTGCTAAATCGTCAGCTGGAGGAAACAAGCGCACCTAATACCATTACCACACATGGAAATCCAATCCCAATCGACACATCAACCACGATTTCGCGTCTCTTCTACTTGGAGAGTCAGGCAACATTGTTCACATATCCTAAGGTGGTGGCTTCACCTCTTTCTTCCCGACGGAAACCGTCTGCAACGTCGTGATGTAGTACAGACGACGGATGATGCAGAGCGCTGACGCAGGAATTCCAACAGTACCTCCGACGAGATAACGAGTGCCTGAACAACGACTCGTCAGAATTGTTAGAGGATAAAGCGGGTGGTCTTACATATGTCACACCATACGGGCGCCCAGTTGATCACATTGTCGTTCCATACGATAGAGTTAACAAACCAAATAAGGCATCCCAGGCTTGTCCAAAGCATGAACATGCAGGTCCCCGTGTTCCAAGCTTCATTAAATCGAATCAATGAATAACGACTTCAATGCAAACGACTTACACTGCATGTGCCACGGAAGTGGAAGCCCTGCTAGGAGGAAACCTATAAAGGAAAGCACAGAGAAGAGTGAGTTGGGGGGGATCTCTGGCATGGAGTGTTGGTGTACGTGGGAGAAAAGAGATCTACGAAAGGATGCCCCCTTGCAAACACAAACACAGTTAGTTGTATACAGCAGAAGGTGAATTGTCTTACCTAAAATACAAGGCCACCGACATATATATAGTTATCATCCATTGATGGAAGCTCACTTTGCCACATGATCAGCTGCTTCACAGGAAAACTTACGGCTTTCGAACAGCCCTCGTGAGTGCGTACAGCATAATCATTAAGGGTAGATTGGGGGGCCCTGGAACGGACGAGAATATGTTTGAGGCGCTTGTTCTCACGGCGTTCGATATGATTACTTGTTCCAGTAGGCTTGCGGTACTTGCGTTTGCATGTATCATAACTGCGGGTTGGATTTACTCCTGAGCCTCTTGATAGCGTTGTTGGCAGAACGATCGGGTGATTACCCCATTTACGCAGATTTACCAGCTTCCGAGTAAATCGAATGATATCATGATAATATAACACCATTTGACCAACTGACCGTCACTGGTCAGGTCCACTCAATAGAGATCCAGTTCTGATTGTGATCCTGTGCAGCGTTAAGTACCTGGGGACGATGTTTATTCTCACGAAGAAGAACAAGGCAGCATACGTTCCAATCCCCTTCCATGACTTGATCTTATCATGGTCCCCTTTTACGTGGAAGATATGTACGTGTTTTCCTATGAGCGATCACGACGCCTTGTATTTTGGGTGCAAAATGGGTTTGCACAGCATTACGCGCGGATTGAAGGGCCGGAACTCACGAGCGTTCATATATACGGCCTTCAATCTGGCTGCCTGTTCCGTGCGGCTCGCAGTACCCACATTCGCAGTATCACCGATTAGATAATTTATTCTCAAGCTTCTCGAGCTGCTTGGAGTGATCTACGACCATAAGGACAATTGCAGGGGGCTACCTGTAACCTGATGAATTATTACTTGTCATATGGAGGGAAAGATTTACAATCACCGCCATAAATCAATCACCCTAGTTATTCTGCCAAGTTTACCCGAAACGGAAGGTGCGACATTATATTTGGATGGGGTGCCAGTGGAAGGGTGCCTAACGGGTTCCGCTGCATCATGTTTAGCGCCGCACAGCTTGTAAAATTCTTGAGATAAGTACGGTTCTAGGTGCATACGAGATAAAGATGCCTACGAGGGAAAGAAAAGTCACATGGCACGATAATGCCACACAAGGACATGAATGAGTGAAAGCAATGGAATAAATTGCCCGCGACAACGCAATAAAAATGATGTAGAGAGGCGGTAAAGTTGATCTGCGAGACAAGAAGTCAGACTACCTGACCGACGTCTTGATTCGAAGTTTGTGAGCGTAGATCTATTGCGAGTGCAGGTTCTGGTGCCACGAGCATGCTTGTCCAAGAGATATGCGTGTGACGTGCGAGGTCGTTCAAAGAAGGGAGCCTTGGTGTAATTCCAATAGACCTTTCATCCACACTAAGCCGCAGGCTAGGCGAGAGAGATTCCAGCTGTGACGGTGCCTCAAACGCCGAGAGTGACGTTCGCAAGGGGTGGTGTCTCACCCTTGCTCGGGCGGGCATGGAGGGGTACTCCGTTCTCATCTGTTGGTCCATATCATGAACAGGGAGTCTCCGCTCGCCTGCGTATGTGAATCGCTCCGGTCTAGTGCTAGAACAAGGGTAATCCCATGTCAGCGAGGTGACTTCTGATCACTAACGAACTCACGTGGGCTTCAAATACCTGAGACGGCGACAGAGAGACCAAGATGCCTGGTAATAGAAACCTCTCAACTCCCGAGCCCATCCAAAGAACCCAAAAACAACGAGTGCACAAAGAACATATATCCATCTCGTCACTTCCAATGAAGCGGCCAAATCAGATATATTTTGCCAGATGGCGCTCGGGGTTTGGTCAATTTGAGAGACGTCCGTGTGTAGCCAGGCCCAAGGTATGTATGGATAGAGCGGCTGAACCGCGTTCATGATGATGCCGTAGAGGCTCAGAGGAACAAGGAAAATGACTTCCGCGCTACACAGCGCCATGAGACACCAATAACGCCTATGATCGATAGAAAAGCCCGAGTTAAGGAATTCCTTCAATCGCCTTCTTCGTTGAAAAGCACTGCGGAAGGTGAGCACTGGTAGATTACACATATATCAGATCGTAGAAATCAGACGAAAACCTGCGGCTGCTGACCCGCATAGACGAGGCTGATCAAACCAAACAGGAGAGGCCACATATCGATCAGCAAGAACGAAGCAAGTGTGTTGGCGATGGTGGGGTAGCATCCAATCTGTTCAATGATGGCAAAGCGTCGGACTTGTACGACATATTCTGTTGATCAAATGAGATTGACTTGCTAACTCGTCGGTTAGAGGAAACATGCCTACCCACTGTCACTACAATGCATGGAAATCCAAATCCAATCGATACATCAACCAAAATTTCACGTCTCCACTACTCGGAGGGTCAGGCAACATTGTTCGCATATCCTAACCTAATGGAACGGATTCACCTCTTTCCTCTCGACGAGGACCGTTTTCAACCTCGTGATATAGTACAGACGACGGATGATGCAGAGCGCTGATGCAGGAATTCCAATACTAGCTCCGACGAGATAACGAGTGCCTGAAAACAACTCGTCACAATCCTCGCAAGACAAAGCAGGTGGCCTTACATATGTCACACCACACGGGTGCCCAGTTTATCACATTATCGTTCCATACGACAGAGTTGACAAACCAAATAAGGCATCCCAGGCTTGTCCAAAGCATGAATATGCAGGTCCCCGTATTCCATGCTCCATTGGATCGAGTCAACGAATAATAATTAGGATCTGATTTTGATAGGAAGGACTTACATTGTATATGCCAGGGCAGTGGAAGACCCGCTAGGAGGAAACCTATAAAAGCAAGCACAGAGAAGAGCGAGTTGGGGGGGACCTCTGGCATGGAGTGTTGGTGTACGTGGAGAAAGGACACCTGCGAGAGGATGACCTCTTATGAATACAATCGAATATTCGCGATGCCCCTTCATTAAGATACGAAGCCACCAACTTACGCGTAGTCTATCGCATCGCCACACGATCAGCTGCGGATGGTTGACCCAACACTTCTGGCTTTCGTACAGCTCCTGTGATCAACATACAGCCGCACTTACCACCTCCCAATGATAGGAAAGTTGCATCACTGAGTGACTTGTTTTGGTGGTCGCTAGCTGCTGGTTGACAAAAAAGAGGTCGGTCGCTCCGAGCCTAAGCAAAAATGCGAGTGACCACCGCAGGGATCGAACCTGCAATCTCCTTATTCGTAGTCAGACGCGATGCCATTTCGCCAGGCGGCCGTTGCTCCGGCGTCAAAAGAAAGATGATGGTAAAGTTAAGCAAACCGGACCGAGCCGGACTGAATCCACATGAAACTTTGAAGGTTTTTCTTTGGCTGGGAGACCAAACTTTTTTTTGTTGCTCTTCATTTTACCAGCGGCAGCGACTGTTCGGTTTCAGTCTGATGCACATTCAGCCCTCCTTCAACGTGTTGCCGTTCGCTTTCTTCCTTTCTACCACGTTGTGTTAGGTGGGGAATTTGAAGTTCTAGTAATTGCCACCCTCTCCGCGGTCCTATTACAAGGATCTTCCTTGCCATACATACACTACTTCGCTCATTTGGATGCTGGCCGGTTCAATCACCCCACGCCCGAGGCCTCCTGCCAAGTCACGGCGCGCCTCTTCCCAGGTCAAATCATCCCCGCCACCCCCATACCATCCATCACTGCCCGACGATCCACCCACACCTAGTAAGCATGGAAGACCCTCTAACGACTCCCTGCGGGGTGACTGGACCCACTCTCCCTTGTCCACGCAATCGGAACAATGGAACGATCGATCGAGAGAAGAACTCTCCGATCTCCTTCACAAAGCCGACGAAATCATCAAAGATCGGGAACTTGGTGGGTACCTAGCTTCTGCAGCCCCTACTGTGAACCCTCTAACCTGCAACCTATGCAGAGCTCAACATGACGAGTGTGGTCTGTAAGAGCCTGTACGAAAATAACATGGAGTTGAAGAGTAGACACCAGGCATTGTTGGCTCGCTTACCGCCTTCCCCTGTGTCATCCTCGCCGGTGTCATCCGCTCCCTCGCCCATGTCACCCGACTCTCAGCTACCGCAGTCGCCGCACTATTATGGTGTAGATGATTCGCGTGCGCTCTCAAACGCCAGTGTGCACATCTCACGTCCTCGACCACATTATCGTCGGGTTTCTGTCTCACCTGCAGACTTGGCTCTCTTATCCGACCAGAATGCCGAGCTTCTCGCTAAGCTCGAAAAGTTGGAGGCAGAGTCCAACCAAGCTGATCAAGCAGGTCGCAGGAAACTCCGGAGTCTGGAGAAAGAGATTCAGGGACTCCGAGACGAACTTGACGAGACACGTGCAAGAAGCGATGAGCTCGAGAAGAAGGCTAGGGTCTTCAGCGAGAGTGCGGCCCTGAGAGACGAGGAAGTGGAGAGAAAGAGACGAGAGAGAGACGAGAGGTTACGCGCATTGCGAAGCAAGGCAGACAATGGAGACCAGGAAACTGAAATACGGGACTTCGCTCCAGGCGGTGCACTCTCTGTGCAACATGGTTCCAAAAATAGGTTTCCACCCAGACGTAGGCACATCTCAGAAGCTGTTGGTCGACCATCTGGCGTCGACCAAGATACCCTTGATGAACGACCGAGAAGGGCGACCCTGCAACCTGGACTCTCGCGATCCGCCTCCCTATCACACCATTTCCGATTCCCTGCAGCGATCCAATCACCAGTGACCCTGACTCATGAGTACGCTCTCGTGTCTCAACTCCTGCTCAAGATACGAGAACTAGAGGAGACTAATGCTCAAATCACTGAACAACAAGCTCGGACGGTTACTCAGTTGCAAACAGTGCAGAAAGATGCAACGAGCCTCCGTCTTGCTTACGAGAGTTTGGGGGACGGGGAAGACGTCGAGTGGATCGCCGAGGAAAGCGATGGGAGTCCGGGCGCCAAAGATGACGAAGCAAATGAGACTATTCGGTTTGCCAGCTTGCGTCGTACTCTTTCAGCCGAAACTTCTATCGACTTTGACGGCGGTATTGATGTGGATATGCAAAGTAGCTTGAAACACCATGCTCTTCCGGATCATGTTCCTGTTGTCGCCCACCCCAAGGTGCGGCGCTCAGTCGTCGGTCTCTTTGATCCACCTCGAGAGGGAGTCGTATCTTCAAGTTCGCCTGTCTCCGAAACCGCGACACCAGTGCTTGATATGATTATTCCCGGTTTACCCCCAGTGCCATTCGTTCCTCAGCCGAGTAACACATCTACCACAACTCTAACGTCCCGCTCCCCATCACCGATTCTGTCCTCACCTGCATCCTCTCCTGTTGAAAATACTCTTCGTCATCCTACGCTTGACAGCGAGCTTGGGGCTGCATTCGATGGCAACTGGAGTGGGCAAGGCAGCAGTCCTGACAATCTTCATTTCCGGACCTCAAGCACCGCTAGCCTGACGTCGATCATTCCCGTTGCTGAAGGTGCCGCCAGCGGTGTATCTATTTCAGCTTTTCATACACGACCGGAGCCGGAGCGCTCTTCCGATATGTTCACGCCAACCATGTCACTTTCTCGAAGAAGCACCGCACTTGAGCCTGGATCTTGGCACGGGGATCAGCACCGTGGCATTTCAAGCGAGTTGGACTCCCAGTCAGCCTCGCTCTTTGAGAAGCAACGCCGAAAATCACAAACGATACGGATGCGTGCTGCTCACTGGAAAGAAGGGCGATTCGGTGGGACACTTATTCCTACCGACAAACGCAATAGCCTCG
>QFEL01004781.1:0-10526 GCA_003316195.1 Neoboletus brunneissimus
TTGGCGGACGATCCAGTGCATAGGTCGTTTTGACCAAAGTCTTGTTTCACAGGGACTTGCGTAAGGTCTGTGGGAGGTGGCGGCGCCACCAAAGCCTGCATGGTAAGAGGACGGCGATCCTACAAGTGAATCAGCGATGCAATCGATGAAGCGGACAACTCATGGCATACCATGGGACACTTTGGATCCCTTGAAATCACCTCCAATATACTATATCTATCGTGAGCTGAAATGAAACGCCAACAACAAATTGGGGCGTACCAAGCCAAACAGAAGACGTGGGCACACGACGTAATCCGAGGTTCCGTCACCACATTGAAGCAAATAGGACATTCTTCGTTGTCCTCGATCGCTTGGAGAATAACCGTCTCTAACTTGGCCCGTAGCTCGGGTGTAATTGATACGACGGCGCCGCGGGTAGAGTTGATGTCCTCATGCGTCCTCAGTTGGTCCAAGTAATCTGCTGGGATTAATCCTGGATGGAGAACAATTTGACGCAGACGGGTAAGCATGCTTAGGACGTTAGTGGTTACCTAGATATAGATGAGCAAAGAAAATAGCCAGATTCGAACTGACACCCACAACGGGGTTCATTCCTCCGGCTTGATTCATTAGGTTTTCGACTCGCTGTCGGGAAAGGAGCTCCACGGCATCATAAAGTGTCTGGAAAATGGAGTTGGGACTGACAGAACACAGGCTGAGTTTTACTTACTCGCGCCTCGTCATTGAGTGTCACGGGGACTAAAGTGATGTCGACCTATTATCGTGAGTGAGTATATGAAGGGAACGGCAGACAGAGGGACTTCACTGGTGGGAGAGGCACAAGGGAATTTCCCTCACTATCTTGCATCTTTGGCGCAGCGTCAGGACTGAAAGACTGCAGTGCGTCATCCAAGAACTTACCTCCTTCGTTCTCCGGAGGCAGACATGACTCATCAAGGCCTAGTAGAGGGTCAGAGCAACCACTTGATTAGCGGAGTAAACCCACACGAAGTAATTCGGCACCAGAAGGATCTCCTTGTTTCAGAGGACGCAGGACTAGACGTTTGAAAAAATCCTCATTGTCTAATGGGTGGCAAATTTGAAGGAACGTGAGGATAGAACCGAGATCCTGTTGAAATCAGCGACAGAAATGCATTGAAGTCAAGGAGGGTGGCTAACCCCGGGACAGTTGATCTAGGGAGGGAGAATTGGATGCGGGACAGGCACATAGCCTATCACTCACGATAGGGGTTCCAGAAAGCACCCATCGCCTTTCGGCAGTAAGCATACACACTGCCTTAGCCATCTTTGTCCTGGGATTCCTGATGCTGTGACCTTCGTCTAGGATAATCCTCTGAAAATCATACCTTGCCTCAACCTACCAGAACTGCCCGTCGAATCGACACGCGCTTACCTTCCATTTCACATTGAATAAGCCCTTCCCGTTCTTTTTCTTCTTCTTCGCAGGTCCTTCCGCCTCGCTACCTTGCTGCATGACGGTGCTGAAATCGGCGTCGCCTGAAACAACCTGGTAAGTAGTGATCACTACATCATATTTCATCAGTTGTTGGGGTGTCTTATTGCGTGTGGCACCGTAGTAAACACAGGCGGACAAGGCATCTCTAACGCAGTGCTCTTCAATCTGCTTCTCCCAATTTGAGATTACAGAGAGCGGGACAACTGTCATCGACAAAGCAATGAGACGGACAATGTCATCATCATCGTGATGTTGCGCACCGATGAGGGTACTATTGCAGTATCGCTTAGGGACGTCCTTCTTTGTCGCAAGGACAAGGGAAATCATCGTGAGCGTTTTACCCTACAAAACATATTATTTCCCGCATTTCGTCTTCACAGTACCACGTACCAAACCCATGCTGTCGGCCACTAAGGCACCTCGGCCAAGCGCTGGAGGTGTGGTGATGTCTTGCGGGCTCTTGGTAGCAACTATAACAACGAAGTATAGTCAATCACTTTACTAGATGTCAACTAAACCGGACCAACGGTTGAAATAGTATGGCTGGCGACAATTAGCGTGTAGTTTCAGTACCCGCTCTTCAGTCTCAATCGTGACAACGTACCTTGTTACCAGCCTTCCTATACTGCCAGAATTGGACTGGGCCGTCCGATTCCTTGGTGGGCAACTTTGGATATTCATGACCAATGCACCACTGAAGAGCTTGACTCTACCATATACATGCGTGTCAGTGGGCATTTGCAACCGTAGAATGTACGTTTTACCTGATGTTTTAACAAGTCCACAACCAAATCTCCGTTAGCGATGCCTGGAGGATCAGGGTGTACGGGAAGATTCAAGATGTCGACCGTCGAGCAGAGCGTATCAAGCAACGAGGCACGCCGGTCTTCATCATCTACTCTCTCGAGACCGCTCAACATCTGCTTAAGCTCCGCAGCCCTGACGTATGCCTCGTTCTGCTTTCTGATTGCCTCTTGCTGTGCTTCACTCTGAGTGCCCGACATCCCACCGACTTGGCTAGGGCCAGCCATCCCAGCTAACGCGATCGTGGTAGCATACACGGAAGGAAGTGCTCCTCCAGCGGCGTAAAGGGCAGCCGCAGGTGGCGCCCCTGGAACACCACCATTTGCCCGTTGTCGGAAACCCTTTTGTCCAGGTGTAGCCCAAGCAAGGACCGGCTCAAGCATGCCTCGTTTGTCAGATGGTCCATAGATGTTCAACGACCTGACATTTATGCGGATAAATATAGGACTCGCAAAACTGGACGATACTTACATAGATAACGAATAGGTGAAGCCACTCACTAAAAATGGTCAGTTCGCGACCCTAAGATGTGTAGAAAAAGCCGTACGGTTTCCCTCGTGCATGACACCCTCTACCGTGACCAGCTGCTGATCGAGAAGCGGGGCTAGCTTGGACGCGACATTTCTTGGGATGTGTCCCACTTGAGCCCCACCAATGTTCATGACTTGGATTGCATTCCTTTTTCAATTTCATTGTGAGCAGAATCATGAGAAAAAATTCATGCTGATATCTTACCTGTCATATTGATTGTGCGGCTCCCTAATGAGCCTGACTTGTTCTCCGGGCGCAACAAGACCTACGTATAGGGTAAACACAGCATGACCTGACTCAATGCGCCAAAGTCCGTACCCTTGTAATACTGTACACCCACTATACTCGTCTTCATGATACAGTAGAGCTCATCGGCCAGTTCTGGTTCATTGAGCATAATCTCCTCCTCCTCCTCGCCAAATGAACCGTATACGCCTTGTGCGCCGTTTGCATTTGGAATACTCAGCTGACTCAGCGACTCAGCGACATCAGATTGGTATCTTCTTTTCTGTCCAACCAGTGCACCGGAGGAAGGTCCGGGCGCATACAAATCAGACACCACCACAGGAGGGACAGCCACTTTCGCAGTTGCAGGGATGTCTGCAGGATCTATGTGTTGAGCCGAAACAGCGCACCTGACCTTTTGCTGGTCCTCGTATCTGTGCAAACATTCGTCACCATCCCAGGTCTGAAAAAAATGATTGCACACCTAATGCTACTGAATCCAGCAACACTGTTCAAGTCGGTGACGGCAAGCATGCGCAAGATATCAGGTGTGACGCAACCCCTGTATCGTTGACGCCGATCTATCAGCTTCTTTCACATGGCGTTGCCGAGCTGACGAGATGCTCACCAGTGTCGCCAGGAGACGGTTTCACCAAATTCACTTTTGACGATTTGGCCGTACCTCAGAGTCCCTACGGGGATAGAAGCGCCCGTGCACGGCGCGGGCCCTTTGCACACGGCGCGTGTGCTTCTGCTGTACTGCGAGGCTCCTATGAGCGACGTCGAGCACCATGGATAGCACTTACGTCTATCGCATGCGCCGACATCGGTAGTCAATGCGTGTAGTAGAGATCGGAGTCGACTGCAAAGATGTCAGTTCCTGTATGGAATTTTTAACCGCGTGGCCGCCGTCGGACAAAGAGCAGGCTAGCGCGTGTGTTTGTCCTTGTTTGGTTAAACGCGACGCGCAATTGTATCACGTGATGCGCGTACTTGAGCCCGACTTTCTGCAACTACTACCCGTTGGCAAGAAGAATGGTCCAGTTCGAGCACGCTGGTAACATCAACGGCCCTGCGTACGATCCAGACCAGGATGCAGCAGAGAAACGCGATATCCGCAAGAAATACCGTCTTCTCGAGAAAAAGACAGGAGGTGCGTCTAACGCGTCGGTCTCTTCTCCGAACGCGCGATGATACCAACACGATCCAGAACACCTGAGACCGCAAGACCACGACGCGGAAGATCTCGCTGGTCAGGTCGCACAAGCGGACGAACTATTTTCCAAAGGTGTGCACCTCCATGCCGTCAGAGCCATAGCATCTTAAGCGCCCGCTCGTACAGTCAAAAATCCGACCGAAGCCACTCTCGACTCGACGGTACTTCGAAATGTGTCGAGTATTGGTGCACAAAAGGCACGCGCCATGAAACTTGGCTGTGCCGCATTCGACGCGGATGACTTTGTGTCGAAACTCATCAGTTACATGGGTGGCAGGCAGCGCTTCGAGGAGGAAGAGGAGGAAGAGATGGAAGCAGTGGAGGACGGCGTACTTGATTGGGACAAAATAGGTCGAAAAGCGCTGGCAAAAAGCAAAAGAGTGCCTGTCACGGGCTTCATGTATTTGCCTTCCCTCGTTTTCCGCTTGCTTAGTTGCTGATTTACGCCCAGGCTTGGCCCTCTCTCGATAGAACAGAAAAAACGAGCCCCGATAAAGCGCCAGAAGCAGGAGAAAGTCCAAGAAGAAGAACGTCGACCCCAAGAAATAAAGGAGGAGGACATCAAGAGATCTGACAACGAAACAACCAAGAACGTCCTTAAAGTGTGTCGAATCTCGGGCATTTTCAGCTACTTCACTAACAACGCCTTCAGATCAAAGATATTCTCGAAACTACTGGCCCTATCAACCTTTTCAAATTCATCGTAAACCCAAACGATTTTGCGCAATCTGTAGAAAATCTCTTTTATCTCTCATTTGTTATTCGTGACGGAGAATGTGCATTCGAGATCAACGAGGATGGTGAACCTATCGTCAGTACGTGGGGAACCCTTATTTCGCCTGGCTGTGGTTTGACAGTATTGCCAGTGCGTTGCGAACAGCCGACCATGGATGAAAGAGCCGCAGGCGTCCACGCTCGGCAGATTGTTATGGAATTCGACATGGCTACGTGGAAGGTAGGGTCCTTGAACTGCCTCGGTAACACTAGATTAAACCCATGCTGTTATCCAGCGCGCCATAGAGGTTTGGAACATCACCGAGTCACAGATTCCCCAGCGTCCCCCCGCGAAGACCAAGATTGGCGACAAATGGTATGGTTAAGGGTGGTTTTCGTAGAGTATATAATCGTTTGCTAGATCATGCATAGTCGTTGCCAGTCTACTATACTGTACTGTAAAGATAATCTCTTGTCATAGGTTCATCCCTGTTACATACCCGCAGGTTCGTACCGTATTGTTACATGTATGCTTTCGTGGACTCAACCAATTATCGTACCGCTACTACTGAGGAATGTAATGATACACAGTTGTGGAGATGCCCTAGGAATACAGATGCTTGAAACCGTCAATGAGTGTGAGTAAGATCGATGATAAGCCATAAGTCGAAAGAATAAAAGAAAGGGATCTTCTCCTGGAACATCCCAATAACCGAAACGATGACATTTCCAACGGTCGGTGCTTGCCTAGCACGACGTGCGGGGCTGGAAGTCAAACTTCTTCACACTATCGACGTCGTAGATCCCATATCCAGGCTCCTGACTGTCAGAATAAACATGTGCAAACCACCCAATGCCCCCACCAGGAGCATTCTTGAGATCCGTGCAGTGACTGTCAAGTAACTGGTAGTATTGCTGTGATCACCCCATCAGCTCGGGCCCGCATAAGAGTCAGGTGGACATAACGTACTCGCTCATTACTGATGCTGGCGACTGCAGCCAGGCTGTTGGGTTGAACACCCGAAGATGTGACAGAGGGCCAGCCATTCTAAGACGAGCAGTCAAGAAAGAAGATACCCTGATACCCTGAAAGGCCCACCTCGTCAAAGTACATCTTCTTTCCCCCGCCTCGTTGGATGAACCAGTTCATATCGGTCTCTACGATCGGCCATGCAAGGGTTCCAGTGGTCGCAAGCGACGAGAAGAAAGGAAGCATGTGGACATTAATGTAGTCGATTGCGTCGAGGACGTCTTGAGCGCCGCCGCGTTCCTGATAACCGTAAGCGAGCTCGGAAACCGTGACGGGTATTTGTACGTCTGCAAGTTGAGCCTTGACCGAGGTGACCTGCGAGGCGAGCTCAGAGTGGGGAAGGACGTTGTCGTATAAGGGCTCAGAGCCAAACTGCACGCCACGTGTCACGAATTTGGCTTTGGGATTGGTAGTAAGTGTATTGATGAGTGAATCACGGCGGGTTTCCCACTCATTACCACCATCGAAACCAAACTGGAGAATGTAAGAACGGAATGAATCCTATAAGTACGAAACATACCCATATCAGTGCATGAACTCCGAGGCCGTTGTTCCACGCGGCATCCACGACATCATCGCTGCACGTTCGAGTTAGAGAAAAGGATGAACACAACGTCAGTGAGAGTACACGCACTAGAATCCAGAATTGTCGCACGCGCCGTAGAGACGGACATACCGACCATTGAAGTTGTTTCTGATGTCTGCAAATTCTGCATTGAGCTGGCTCGGGCTCTGACCTGAGGTGACATCAGTTTAAAGTAGGGCGAGATGAGGAAGACCAACATGCAGTAACCTCATAACTGAAGCCCATGAATGCGTACTCGGTGTCCATAGGACACCACCAGTTATCGAGTGAATCGGGGACATTTGATGGCATTCGGAAGTCCAAAGACGGAAAGCAGGCTGACGAAGTGGGGACAGGATTTAGTGGGGAACTCGGTGCGGGAGACAGTGCGGTTGCACTCGACGGACTACCACTGGTCGAGGGGGCTGTAGTTGTGGCGGTAGGGGAAGGAGTGGAGGACCTTGTGGTCGGACTCGAGGATGAAGCACCAGTGCTCCTGCAGCTTCGCGGGACCGGCCCGGCGAACACAGAGTTGCAACAAATCAAGAGTAGAAAGTACAATAAGTTAAGCGAAGAGAACGTCATAATGAGGGAGAGTGAATGGAGTTAGGCTCGACGTCGACGTCGGCAGAGACAGCGAAGGGTCATACGGGATCCATCGACTTTATGTCGTGTATGGGCACAATAGTGAATGGTCGTCTTTTGTCCAAGCTCGGGAAACGGAGATCTAAGCGAGCATTAATTCACGGAGAAAAGGATCCGAACGGTCTGAATCGCGAGACACAGTGGTTCCGCGTCGACCCGGATAGAAGAATACTGCTATTCCGCACCCTCGACAACGCCTTCCAGTTGGCTATCCGTGTCTTTTAGCGCGCTGAAAACGTTGAACCAGGCTGTACTGTGCACATCGTTGACCCTGATGGGACTGATATTGAGGTACCATCGATGACTAAGCAACCACAAGCTCATTGTGTACGGCAATAGCATTGTTCTCCATCCAACTCTAAAGTTTCTTGTTCTCGCAGTGGAACCCGCACCTCGGCAGCCGTGGTGGTAAGTATGAAAAATAACATGGCGCTTGTATGACCGGTGGACACAGGAAAGTGACTGCATCAGGTGGCGGCGGGCATCAGACTATGAGCGGTGACTAGACTATGGACATGGGCCAAGCAATGCCGTGAGAGGCACATTACGATTGCAGTCGCCAAATGCGGATGGGGCAGGGACAGGAGAGATTATAAATGGGCGACAACACAAGAGCTGCGCAGTGCCCTCCTCTTTCCTGCCTTTTGCCAAGTTGCATCTGTCGTTGTTGCTCCTCTAACGCTTTAATTGCCCTAATTGACCCCCTTTAAGTTATCTTTCACATCATGTTCTTCAAACCTACTCTTCTCATCGCCGGCGCTGGTCTCGCCGTTGCTCAGTCGTAAGTCACATGTGCAACGCTGGAAACCCATGTCACTGATTCTTTGATCCCATTAGCATCTCGAGTCAGTGCTCTTCGGCGCTGCTTGCGGTCGCGAGCTCTCCCGACGCTACTTGCCTTGATCTTTCTCTCCTCGCACCCCTTGCTATCTCGAACTCCAGCACTACTTCCGTCATCCCGACCATCAACAGTTGGTTGACAGGAATGTGTAGCCAGGGCCCATGCAGCAACGCTACCCTCCAGGCCGTCGTCGCTAACATCACAACTGGCTGTTCCAGTGACCTCGCCAGCCTTGGTTTGCCGACCAACGACCCTACCGCAATCACGACGACCGTCGAAGCTGCCTACCCTGCTGTTCGAGAAATTGCATGCCTGAAGGAGTGAGTCCACCTTTCACTTGCACTTCTCACCGCCACTCATTATGGCGCAGCACCTCGGCAAATTCCCTTTGTGTAACCGAGCTGCTTACTGACATTCAATCATCGACTACCACCCTTTCCATCAGCAACATTCTCGGCCTAATCGCACAGTCTATGGGTGGAACGACCATCAACATTCCTCAAAATGTTGTCTGCTCCAACTGCTCAAAGGCCGCATACACCATCGTCGCTCAGGACTTCCCCTCACTCCTAACCGGTGAACAATCTACTCTTCAGTCCGAATGTGGCTCTTCTTTCACCGGTCCGTGTTCCGAGTGGTTTCTTTTACGAGGATAGACTCATAGATTTGAGCAGATGGACAGATGCCCTCCAACATCCAGGAGACCAACTCAACGTCGAGCTCGAGTGGAGCTGCCTCTCTTTCCGTCAACAGCCTTAACGTTGGTGCAGCCATGCTGATCACTGTTTTCTCCGCTTTCGTCGTATTTGCTTAAGCAACATGGGTGAAGCTTTGCAGACGGTTTGTAGAATTGGATGTAAAATCACGTTGTGACACGTTCAAGGACTCTTAGCTACACCTCACGAATACCGCCACATTACATTGTGAACTTTGATCGTATACTAACGGACATCTATACTTCGCTCGAAATCAGGATGTGAGCACTATTACGTCAGCATACATTGCAAGCCAATGCGAGGTGGTGTATTCCCTCACCTTTCACTTCAACCCAATTCGTCTCCCTCAAGCCATCAGACAAAGGGCAACGCATTCAGCTCTTTGCCCTCAGCGATGTCTGCGACATCCACACCGCGTTCTGCTCGGTTTGATCTCCCCCCTGCCCCGGCATACTCCAACTCGACTGCAACGGACACTGGGCTTGCAGAATGGACAAACAGAATAAAGGCGATGCAGCGTCAAGTCGACGCCGATGATGAGGCCGAGCAACGGCGTTTGGAAGAAGAGATAGTAAGAGCCAGGCTAGCAAGAACGAGGAGGAGCAGAACAGGCCAGAGTGGCGATTTCGGTATTGGCATGCATGGGATCAATTTGTGTAGGTGATCTGGCCTACAACCGAGGGGAAAGTACCCGTCTTAACGGCCTGCACTGCAGCTAAGCTCCAAGAAGGCTTGCCGCGTACTGTGGAGGCTGATCTGGAGACCTCCTCTGAGAAGCCATCTGCATCGACTGTCGCCCTGCCGAAGCCTGCGATAAAACAGACGTCGATTGGGGCGAAACCAGCTCCTATGTCACTTGCGGCTTTCATGGGAGGTAACGCATCTGGTCCTCGACTCAGGCGCCACGAGGCACAGTTGGATGCAGGCCTCGCATATGATGGGCGTGGGGATCATGGTCCGGTACACCCGATATTCGGTCGTGGGGGTGTTGCAATGCCAGGGATGGTCGGACGTGAGGCTGGTGCTGTTCCGCCCTCCCCCTCAGCGCCAACTTCCGTGCCACAATCCCCTCTATCCAATACTACACCATCTACCACGCAGACAGTATCATCAGAGCTCTCTCGTCCACGTACGATAAGCACATCAAACGTTGCTCGCAGGTATGTCGAGAAAATGGAGGAGCAAACCTCCAGTCGAACCTCGTCTCCCAAACCGTCCTCTCTCGGGATCCGCGAGCGACGCCAAAGTACACCACATGGCAGCATCTCAGAACTCAAAGTTACACCTACTCCCGCGTTTCCTTCGCGCCCACTCCCTCAGAATTTTGGAGGGCGGGCTGTTTCCCCAGCTAAAAGCCCAATCATAGAGTCGCGTCCCAAGACCCCTTCTGTTACAGATATTCGTCCAAAGACACCCACCGCTTCGGAAGCCCGTCCCAAGACACCCATGATTGACTCTCAGTCAACGACGGTGCCGGTCATCATCGAGGCACGCTCAAAGACGCCTTCCATAGAATTCCCCACAAAGACCTTCGTCGATGAGCCACGTGCCAAAACACCAGGTACAGATGCCGCGCGAGCAAAGACCCCCACCCAGCCCAGCCCCACACGCGCAAGTTTTCCCGGGGCAGTTCCATGGCAGACGTCACGGCACCAACCATCTCCCAAGTTACCTTCGATGTCGGCTGTCCCCCCGAGATCCCCTGCGCCACCGTCGCCTGCTCGTGGCACCCACGCACCACAGCCTCAGCGTGGCATGTCCCCTGTTTTCCTGCGTCCAC
>QFEL01004796.1:0-13705 GCA_003316195.1 Neoboletus brunneissimus
GAAGGGAAAAAGAGTGCGCATGGTGTCCAAGCGGGGGTACTACAGCAAGGGCACGGAAAGGGGTGGAATGGAGGTAATAGTCGGAGATGAAGAGTAGATGAAAAAGGGGCGCTGCCCGGGGTGGAGGTGAAGGGTTCGAAAAGAACCCGGGCTAGGCTATGTGGTTTTAGGGTTTGAATGAAAAGGGGCCGTGACCGATCGGGACTCCCGACCGGAACTGAAGGGAATACAAGAGGTGAGAAGCGTGGGTGCGTCGGAACTTCCGACCGGAACTGAAGCGGATACGAGAAATGAGAAGCATAGGTAAGGCTTAGACAAGGGGAAAGGGAGAGAATAAAGGTAGTCATAGGGGAGAATCGTAACAGAACTCAAGAAAGGCTATATACGACCTTCAAAGTCTCCTCAAACCGCACCAGTATTTTTTATTCCAAAAAAGGATGGTAAAAAACGATTAGTAATGGACTATTGATATTTAAATGAAGGCACTATTAAAAATGCCTACCCGCTTCCATTAATTTCCACTCTAATCGACCGTCTAAAGGACGCAGATCTCTTCATCACGTTAGATCTACAATGGGGATACAATAATGTACACATCAAAGAAGGCGATGAGTGGAAAGGGGCATTCGTTACCCCCATTGGATCCTATGAACCTGTTGTAATGTATTTCGGGATGACCAACTCACCCCCTACCTTCCCGCAGATGATGAACGATATCTTTAACGACATGTATATGGTACTTGTAATCTACATTGACGATTGTATGATATTTACAAAAGGGAAAAGCCGCGAAGAACACGAGGACTTTGTAAAAGAAGTTCTTCGCAGGCTCAGGGACAACGATCTTTATGTAAAACCAGAAAAATGTTTCTTTTCCCAGAAGAAAGTGGACTTTTTAGGAATGGTAGTATCTAAAGAGGGGGTCGAGATGCAGGAGAAGAAGGTGTCTGGAGTCCTAGACTGGCCAACTCCCATGCGCCTGAAGCAACTGCAAGAATTCCTTGGACTCTGTAATTATTATTGCCGCTTCATCGAAGGATTTGCCGAGATTGCACACCCCCTAAACGACCTTACCAAGAAAGACGCACCGTTTACGTGGGGAGCAGCTCAAGAAACGGCATTTCAAACCCTAAAAGGAAAATTCCGAGAAGCACCCCTCCTCGCTTACCCAGACCGAAATAAGGAAATGCGAGTCGAAACCGATGCCTCGGATATAGCCACCGGAGCAGTCCTCTCGGTAAAATGCGACGACGGACTATGGCGCCCATGTGCATTCATATCACATTCATTTGATAGCGCCGAAAGAAACTACCCTATCTATGACAAAGAACTCTTAGCTGTTATTAGAGCTTTAGAGGAGTGGAGGCACTACCTAATCAGTAGAGAAAGTTTCGAGATCTGGACAGATCATAAAAATCTCAAATACTGGAAAAAGCCGCAAACTCTATTTGGTCGCCAAGCTCGATGGCACGCGCTCCTCCAAGAGTTCAATTATTTATTCGTTTACAAACCCGGGTCCAGTAATGGGCGAGCCGATGCCCTCTCACGACGACCAGATCACGGGGACGCTGTACAAAATCACAATGAGAATATTACTGTACTACCACCATCCGTTTTCATTCAAAATATTTTGTTATCATCAGATTTCTTCGATACATTACAAATCGAATCCAGTTCCATGGGAACAGATTCCATTCACGACTATACCTTTGACTTCAAACAAAAAATATTCAAAAACAACAAAAACAAAATATTCGTACCTGAACCTTTACGTATACAACTCCTTAACTTATGTCATGACTCTCCCATCGGAGGACATTCCGGACAAGGACGCACCATTCATCTTCTTACGCGATACTTTTCATGGCCCGGTGTAACAAAAGATGTAAAACATTATGTAGAAAGCTGCCAAGCGTGCGCCCTTTCCAAAGGAAAGACCAAGGCCCCTGCAGGCAAACTCATGCCTCTCCCAGCGGCTAAATACCCTTGGGAAGATATATCTGTAGATTTTATTACCAGCCTACCACCTTTTCATTCATTTACGGCTATCTGTGTGGTGGTAGACCGCTTCTCCAAAGAAGTTATTTTCATTCCTTGTTACGATACTGTCTCTTCAAAGGACTTAGCTTTACTATTTCGAGACAATGTTTGGTGTATACACGGACTCCCCTCTATGATAGTTTCCGATAGAGGACCCCAATTCGTCTCAGACTTTACCACCCAGTTATGTAAACTTCTGGGCATTTCCCAAAAGGTGTCAACTGTGTACCATCCCCAAACTGATGGCCAAACCGAAAGAATCAATCGGGAATTGGAACAGTACCTCCGCACTTACGTATCAAAGCGCCAGGAGGAATGGGCAGATTGGATCAAAATGGCGCAATTCCACCATAACAATTCCCTCTCCACCGCCACTGGAACCATTCCTTTCGCTATCACCCGCAACTACGCCCCTCGCATGGGCTTCGAAGGAAAGGCATCTAACTTAGGAGGAGAATTCGCACAACAAATGGGAAAAAGCCATAAAGAAGTAGAGGTGGCATTAGAGGAAACGAGAGAGAGAATGCAACGAACTGCGGATAAAACCCGGTCTGAAGCACCCCATTACAAAAAAGGACAAAAAGTGTGGTTATCCACGGACAAACTTAAACTTCCGTATACCGCCAAGAAGCTTACACAAAAATGGATAGGACCTTACGAAATCTTAGAGGTCCTCCCAAATGCTATCAAACTCAAACTACCCAAAACAGTTAAAGTTCACCCAGTAGTCAACATCTCTCAGGTAAAACCATATAGAGAAACTCTCCCAGGACAACCAGTACTACGTCCTGACCCGATCGAAATTGACGAAGAAGGGGAAGAACAATTTGAGGTAGAATACGTAGCCGCTTCTCGGATGAAGGGACGGAAGTTAGAATATCTCATCCATTGGAAGGGTTATGACGAAACCGACAGAACGTGGGAATCTAGCGACATCATCAACACTGCACCAGAGGCAGTAGCGGATTTCCATTGTCAAAACCCTTCCGCACCTCACAAACTCCGTGGACTCACATTTTCGGACTTTAACACTCTCTTTTCCTCCTATGAAAACTATACCGAGACAGACTTTCAAGGGACTCGCCTGGAATACGAGTCTTAAAGAGGGGGTAGTGTAATATTATAGACCTAATTTTCATTTTTTACACTTAACACTTTCACATCACTCTACCTTCAAAAATTCTCGACGCATGCACGTGACCATGGGAACACACACGTGACCATGGGAACACACACGTGACCAGGTCTAGACCCATGATGTCATCAGCACGTGTTCTTAATTTCCGCTCTTCTCTCATGCGCTGCTTCTTTGTTAACTCATCTTTCCCACATTACTCATCATCATTCGTAATAATTCCCATGCCAAGACTGGTCCGTGCACAATTATGTAACATATATAAAGTAGATACTTTACGACTGGAATCCCCAGTCTAATCCACTTCGTTTCTGATCTTCAGACCTTACTAGCGGGCTGAGCATTGTCTCTTGCCTTGTGGGGTTATTGGGATTCTAACAGTTGCGATTTTGGCACTTGACTACTCCACTACTCTTCTTCATCTTCGCGAGCTTCTGGTGTATAAGCTATAAGTTAGTCCGGCCAGTGTTCGAGACCTTAGTCCCTATAAGGTCATAACAATAGCATCCATCAGAAGCTGTCAAATTCTTATGTTATTTACCAAATAATAACTAGTAACATCAGGGTCAAATAAGTGTTCCAATGACATGTCATTTTGAAATGCTTATATTTCAGTGCCATGGCAACCAAATCACATGACCAAGAGCTCATCTTCAGGGCAAGGGCTAGGGCTATTGATGACCCTGCAAGGATTAGAGCTAATATATTCTGGTTCTCTTGTAAATGTCAAGTCTTTCCAAAATGGCCCAACATTGGGACACTTATTTGAGCCACTGTACATGGCACATCCTGTCACTGATAAGTTTTTTGAGATCAAACAGATGAATCTCTATGATAATGTTACACTACATAGGATGTATTTTCCAGAGTTTTACCACACTCATGTCATCCAATTTCTTTGGAAACTATACCTCATCATTTGACTCTATCAGACACTCCAGGACCATAGGATAAAGTTCAACTCATTCATGTCACATCTCCTCTGCATCATCATCCATCTTGATGACATCATCAAAAGCTTCATTTGACCCACTCTGGAAATCAACAAAGAACACATTCACATGTATCACAATGAAAACTTCAACAAATATTTGATCACTGAATTTCTCCTTGGTCATCATGACCTCATCATCATACAAGAGGCTTGTTTGAAATGCAGGCAAAACCTGGAGCAATTGTCATTGGTAAATTTAGATATGTGCCACCATAAATCAACCTCAACTGCTTCACATTGACACTATTCAAGATTTTGAAACAGGATTAGACCACATTCATCCTAAATTTGAGGGGGCTGAATACAAGTATAACATCAACAGTGTTTCAGATAACAACATGGAGCAGTTGTGGGAATTGATGGAACATTAATCCACACACCCACTGGATTCAACATGGAGTATGTACTTATCTCTTATTTATATCCTCCTTGCAGGTGTCTTGTTGTTTCTCTTTGTAGTATCCACTTGGGTGGAGTGGAAGAAGGATGAACCAAATAAAACAGTGGTGGTATAAATTATATGACTTATACAGTATGCATGACATCCTTATTAACCTTTAAACCCAGATTGAAGATCTGTCTAGCATGGATGTTGATATGGTGGCAGATGATAGTGGGGTTGAGGTCAAAGTTGATGTCAAAGCTAAAGCTGAAGTCACAGTCAATGCAATGGGAATGGAAATGGAAATGATAGTAGAAATGGGAAGTAAGAAGAAGAAGGGAAGGGAGAGGGAGAGGGAGAGGAAAGGGGAGAGAATGAGGATGAGGATGAGGATGAGGATGAGGATGAGGATGAGGATGAGGATGAGGATGAAAGAAAAGGCCAAAGTGAAGAGAAAGGCGAAGATGAAGGAAAAGAAACAGGAAAAGGTGAGGATGAAGGAAAATGAGGATGAAAACACAGACAGAGAAAAGGACAACAGACAAAAAAAGGGGAATGATGAAAGAAATCTTGATGTAGATGACAATGCAAATCATGAAGATTGAGCTGTATGCCCTTTGATATCTCATGGACTGAACCAATCTTTGCCATCTGCACCAACTTCCCAGCCCCTTGTACAAGTACCAAGCGATTGATGGCACAAGCCATCCACAGTTTCTGTCTTATTACAATGACATGCTGGTAGACGTCAACATCCCTCTCAAGGTTGGTGCCCAGGTTATGCTATGCAAGAATCTAGGTGGTGGCCTGTTCAATGACTCTATTGGAACCATCATGTTATTTCACCAGGTTAAGGAATCTTTCAGGTCTGAAAACAACCATACAGGCTATGGGGACAGTTGCGCACATCAGATTGACCTCTCTATGATAGATCTGCCTTCTAAGTCAACCTCGCTGTACTACCCCCTTGTTCACTTCAAAACTAACACAGATGTTGAGTTGTATATTGTCGTCCAGAGCTTTTTTAAGTGGAAGATTGACATGGACAAATCATTGTCATATGTACACAGATCTCTCATCCATCAAACTTCTCCCCCCTGCTGATTTTGGATATCAGGTTCCACTGTCCCTTGCTTGATCCATAACAATACACAAGTTTCAGGGCCAGACAATACAGAAGCTTGTCATTGATTTCAGTGGAATATTTGCCCCTGGTTTATTGTTATCTATCTGTCATATCATTTTTTTCAACCCTTTTTAGGCCAAGCTTATGTTGCTCTCTCTAGGGTACAATCCTTGCAAGGATTACAGGTCATCAATTTTGATCCACATCAAATGATTCTATTTCCCTCCATCCACTTGTTCTGCTGATTTTTATGGAAATAGATCAAGGTTGATCATTTGGTTTTTTGTTGACATCTTGAAGTGTTTGGAAATGATTTTATACAAGTGTAATACACCTCCTTTTCTGTTTCTACTATATAATCTCTTACATGCAATCCATGTCCCTGAGTATGTCTCTCTTAAGCCATCAACCCTCTCCACTCAACCCATATGACCTATTCTTTCATCTGCCCTTTCTGCCCCAAGCATGCTGGCAATCTTGATCACTATGCTTGGTTTGTTTATCAATGCTTGTTTCAAGCTCTTGGAAGCATTGTAAGGGGGTTCAGGTTAATGCAGATGCAATTTCTCAACAAGGGAATGATGAAGAAACCTCAAGAGACTGATGCACACTACTATCAACATAATTACAGCACTTGCCAGAACCATGTGATGTTCCTTTACCACATTGCAATGTTTCATTATGCTTGGTGCCTTGAAATGGTTGTGAAAAACAATAACAGCCACTTGAAAGCACTGTCAGCCACCCTCATTGTTTAGGCCCCACTAGAGCCCACCACCAACCACTTACAGCTGTTGGTCAATCCAGACATCAATGAATGAGTGCTAGCAGCCAAAGGGTAATGCTGTCTAAGTATGATGTCACATCTGACCAGCCAGCTTTCAACCAACCATTGTATATTAGTGATGGAAGCCTTCAGGCCTAATTTGTAAATGCTTGGTGGTGTTAAGACCAGGCTGGAACTCCAAGGTGTAACTCCAATGTTCTGGGGTTCAGAGGGGTTGAGATGTTCAGCTTCACCTTATGTGGTGCGCCCTTGTTGATCTTCTGGTGTCTCATATTTCGGAGCAGAGAGGATTTAAGCAGGAGATGCTCAGGAGGGGAAGTCCGAGTCTACGTTGATATCAGAACTGAGGTAAATACAGGAGTTGTTCGGAAATCTTATATACTACAGAAGTTGTAGGTATTAGTAATCGGAGTGGAGTGGATTGCTAAGTAAATGAGTAATACGGGAATCGGAGAGGAGAGGAGCCAGAGCTGTGCTCCTAAGCGAGCACAGAGTTGGAGGTATCTACAAAGCGAGACTAGTACATAAATGGAACTAAATACGAGAGGAGAAGTCTGGAGGTCAGAGTTGGTGTCCTGGGTGAGAATGCGCCGGAGGACAAACGGAGATGGTCAGAGGGAGGTCAGAGGGACGGTATATGACAGGTGGGAATTCATAATATATTATGTAACATTGCTTTGCATGTCTGCAACACCATGTGCTCCATCGTGTCTCTTTAACCAACCAATCTCGCATAACTCTGTCATTGTCAATCTACTGTCTCCATTTGTGTTCTGCCACATGTCAATTCTCTTTCTGCATCTTACCTCTCCCTCTTTTTATAATTGCTTCATTGTCATGTCACAGTTCCCATCCTCTGATACCATTAAGCTTTAATCTGCCACTATTCCCAAATGAACACTTTCCATGACCCTAGAGGAGTCAGATGATTTCAGGCACAAGGAGGAGAAGCATTGGGCAATGTTCAGGCAGTGTTGCCATCATGCTGGATTGTAAGTGACACCCCACTTTTGCTATGTGCCATGCTAACATCTCCCTTCAGGACTGAGAAACAATTGCAGGAAAAAAGGGTAAGGGATCAATTGTGCAAGCAAAGGTCCAGGTGCATTTCTATTTTCTTCCCTCACACTCTGGCTCTGACTGCCCTTCTTAGAGCAAGGAAGCTGGCTGAATTGAAAGCTTCCACCCCATTGTCATTTAAACCCACTGGTTTGTGCAATGCTGCATGCCCCTCCAATCACCAGCAAGACAACAGCTCTGACAACCAACCTGGGCATGTGCACCCTATGACTGATGACCTACTCACAAGCAATGAAAAAAAGCAGAGCATCAACACTGAGGCTCCAAACACTCCCATCTCTCTCTGCAAGGGCAAGGGGAAATATGATGACATAGCTGAGGAAGACCAAGGATACTACTCAGAGGTGCTTGCAAGCTACTCATATTCCAATGACATTAATGAAGATGAGGACTGTGTCAGCGCTGACAAATGATGCAATGAATCCAGTGAATCCAACAATAAATCTGAATCTGTTGATGAAAGAGATATCTTTGGTGAATGGTTCGATGAGAGGGAGCAAAGCCAACCCCATGAGACACCTACCATCTCGCATTCATCTGCTGTTATCCAGGATGATGGCTTCTCCAGCACCAGCAAGGATCCCACCCCCCTTTTCCTGCATTTCACCCCACCTCTTCCCCTCACTATAGTGAACCTGCATGATTCCAATTGCTACAAGGACCTCGTGAGCAGGATCCCGGGCATTCAAGTTAATGAAAAACCAGAAACCATTACATGGACAAGTGAACAGAGGACTGTTCTGCTGTATCTTGACAACAAAGGTGCATCTCGTGCCAGGAATATCCTATGAACAAATAGTGACTACATGGCAAACCTTGCACAGGCTCCAAAGGCACTTTCTTCAAGTGAACTTGTCATATTCCTCTCTAGAGATGCTAAGGAAAAGGTTCTTCTTGAGGCCACACAGGAGTCCTTGTCAAGAAACAAGGTCATCATTATCCAGGGATATGTCGATACCAAGGGCTTTGAGCTGACAGAGCAACAGCTGTTAAAGAAATACTCAATATTCATTGATCAACTGGTCCAACCCCTAGGTATGCTGTATGCTCAATTGTCAAAGGCTAGCTCACCCATCTCATTTTCCTTAGACATGAGACGATGCATAAAGCACTTTAGCAAGCCACATGTAAGGACAACACTCAAAGACTTTATTTGGAACATCAATGAGCTGCAAGTTATGCAGATGCTGCTTGACTTTTCTTTTCCTCAGTTTACAATTTCTGCCCCATTTGAGTGCATAATTTCCCAACCCCACATCTATGTGCTCACCCTTCTCTGCAGATGCTTGGACCATGGGATGTCTATTGAATGGGTCCAAACGCAGAGTGCAATTACAGTAATTACGAGTTGATGCATCTTCTCACCAACATCTGGTCCGAATGTATGTGGGGAATTGTACACCACACCAGAGTCCTCTCATACCCCCACCATGATGCCAACAGTGCAGTGACCTACTATATCCCAATGACCAAGGTGAAGTCCTGGATCATCATTACTCCGAGCATCATCTATAACAAAATGAAGACCACAGTGGAAAACATAATCTGTGGCAGGGCTGTCCTCTCCAAGCATTCAGACAAGGCTGAATATAAGACAATCTATCTTTATCTGGATAATCTCCTGTAAGTCACTCACTTTCATTCATTCATAATAGCTGATGGCATTGCAATAGCATCATGCCTCTGGGTCAATTATATATGATATACACTCCCATTGCCAGCATGTGTTGAGGGAGTCACTTCTTCAACCTTGACACAATGCATTTCACCAAACTGTCAAGGTTCCTTGATGCTACCCACAGAAAGTCCTTCACAAACCAGGTGCATAAAGGCAGCCTGCAAACACTGTGCAAACTTGTCCTTGTACTTCCATTCATCAACATCCCTCACAGTACATTTTCTCCATCACATAATCAGAGTGCATGGCTTAAACAAGTTTTAGAGCTCCACCAGAACTCCCTAATTGCCCTTTGTGGCATGATCCTCCACCATGCAAAGTATACACCAAAGGATCAGCCCAACCACACCTCCCACATGCTTGACACAGCACAGACTATTGCCAACAAAATCCTCTGGCACTTTGAGATCACTGGACTGAAGTGCTATCAAGCACACCTCAGGAACACCAGAAAAGACCCATATTTCAGGGGAGAGGAGATAAGTGTGTTTGATTTGTTGGAAGAATTCAGACAGTAGTGGATACAAGATCTCTGTCTGCACTCTGACAATTTTCCACCACATTCATGTTCTGTTCAATGTATGTTACATTGTAAACTGTATTTAGAATATGGAATTACCTACATGCTGTATGAATAACCATTCATCAACTCTGACACTGAAAACGTTTTGTGACTGACTCCTTTGCACATTGACAATCAAGTGCTGCCTAACAACAGTCCAATAGGCTCACTATGATATTTCTTGTCTATATTCCAAGACTCATCAACCACTTTATAATTCATAAGAATTTGTGACTGATCACTAGACATTGTCACATATTTCTTGTCCTTCCTGACTAACAATCATGACTCAGTGTATCCTTGCACTACATTGAGCAAGAGTGACCTTCTTTTATCCATCATCATGCTAACCCTTTTTTCTCACAAATGCAATGTCAAGGACCTCCTGAGCCTCAAATGTGACGATGTCAGGTACATTGAAGGCAGGGTCTTCATGACTTGGCCTTCTTGAAAGAACACATACTAAATCCAACTCAAGATAGCTGAGCAATCCACTGTTCACCATTTTCAAGTGGAAATCTCCTATCAAGACAGTATAGCATTCCAGCCACATGAGCACATCTCCCTTTCTCTCAAAGACATGATACTTGAGCAATGCCAGGCTTCCAGCACTCCACACACTGTTCCTATTTCCCTACACTATCCCAATGGAGTTTCCCTCTGCTATCTTAGTGGGAACAACAAAGGAAAGATAATTAACACCTTCCAGGGTGCATGTATCTGTTGTTTGGCTGCAAACCAGCTGACACTTATGCAGGAAATGGGGGAAAATGGCACAATGCTGTCCCAGATGTGACAGCCTCCAACACTATGGCCATGAACACACCTAAAATTGCTCAACAACCCTCACCTGCTTTTCAGCTGAGATATTCTTGTCAAGATACTACCATACCATTGTTAATTCCAGCTTTTGACCTCATTTGGTCTATGCCACCACCCCAGCCTCCAATCAATGAAAAAAGCTACCACATGCTGTGGGACCCTTGAAAGAAGCCCGGATTAAACAAACCACATCCCTTTAATGTACAGACCCTGTTATTTCAGGTCTTTGTTTTAGGCCAAAACCAGCTTTTCAGGGTGATCACCTCTGTAGATCTCCTTGCTTATCTGTGCTCATTTGTTTGTCAGGAAAATGCTTTCACCAATCTAAGCAACATTACAAAGAATCCATGTCTCATCAATACTATCACCATCATGTTGTCTGCAGGCCTGGAAAGAAGAACAAAAACAAATAGTAAGCTCATCGCTTTTTCTTACTTTTTCCTTACCTCCAATGACAAGCCTGTCCATTTTTTTAAAGTGGAGCTGCTCCTTTACCCTCCCTGATGAATCCATCATCAATTCTGAGAGACTTAGCCTTGTTATAAACTGCTTTCAAAAGACACATGTAGAGTGGCTGCCACAGGTCAATGAGGGCAACATTGTCATTTTACACAATCTCAAGATTTGTCTCCTATATGAAGATAATTCACTCATTTATTCAATGTCATCCACAGGCTTCCAAGTTCAATGGGTTCCTCTCTCTCATAGGCTATATGGATAGGGTTCAATGGGCTGTATACAATCCAGAAGCACACTCTATCAGGCCTCCCAACAGATGCACTGCACCTGACAGGAAAGAGAGCAACAACTGTGGGTTCTCCCTCTACAATGAGCTCAAAGATAACACAGAGCTAGAATGTTGTCAGCAAATTAGGAAGTAGTGGAAGGTTTAGCGCGAGTCTCAGACTGACATGCCATTGACCACTCACAGATGCCACCTCCTCATCTTCAAAGCATTCCCAGATTTTCCTCCTGGTGGGTTCTTCAATTGTACCATTGAGGTAAGCAGATGTTTTCTCATTTGAGCTCACCTTACCATGGATTTTGAAGGTTCTGAAGACATTTGAAAGCAATGGCCATGACACCATTTACATGACTGACTATATGGCCAATCCCTGCATCTACCCTATCACCAGTGCTTGGTGCCCACCCCAGCTATGCAGGCATGTCCTGCAATGTGAAATATGGAATCAAGTGCAGATCATCACCAAGATGATGAAGCCTGGCAAATAGTGGTACCTTAACAACATTCAAGTGAGATGGAACTCATATCACTATGTTGAAGCCATGATGAAGCTGGCAGAAAAGGTTAAGTGACTTGAGGGAAACAGCTTTGAAGCACAACCCCATCTGAAATTGCTTTTAAAGTTCATATCTTGTATGTGCTGTTATGGCGTACTGACCCATGTTTAGAAGAAAACACACGCTTGGATTGAATTCCAGTCCATCTCATGCCTCTTCAAATATGCTCCTTCAAAATGTCATGCAGGGTACCACATTCCTAACTTGCATTGTCAAGGTATTCATTCCTTCTATGGTCAGCTCAATCTTGCATGTTCACCATGTCCTATAGCTTCTCTTCACTGAAGAAGATGGGCAGTACATATATATCACTAATTACACATATAACTCACAGCTACCTATCATTGTTTTGAAGTCCAATTGGGCTCAGATCCTGAAAAACCATGTGATCAAGGTGGTGCTGGATGGTGCTCAAGCCTTGCTTCTATCTGGTATCAAACCAGGCACCATCATAGCCATACGTAACCTAAGTATCCAACACTTTGAAGATATTCAAGGGCATTTGGATGGGAAGACTCCCCTCATTGAGCTCATGTTGGATTTGTCCTGCAAATATGCACAGAGGCTGTTGAGGTCCATGTTCTCCCAGCGTTCATTCAGCCCTACTTTTACAAATGCAATAGACACAGAGAAAAATGGAAAAGAGATATCCTTTTGACTGACCCAGAGACATCCACCCTCATTCACTTTGACCTGGCCCAAGCTCTCGCATTGCCTGCTCCAAGTGTTTTTGTTACATTCCAACTGGGTAAGCTGAACATGTAGACCTGAATGGCATCTTTTAGTCAAGGAAATCCTAAGAGGGGCACCACAGATAAGGTCAAGATAGGGAAAAGTGTCCAAGGTGATCCAGTATACTGTATAAGTATATGAATCAAGAGGAGCCCAAATGTGGGCCAGGGGCATGGGCAAAGGGTAATGGCATCATAGGGACACATAAGTGTAGTGACAGATGTGAAAGAACAAAGGTAAAGGGGTGTGTAAGCAGGGCAAAGAGTGAAACTACAGCATGATATCAGTAAGATGCATGAGTAGGGCAGAGGGGCAAGCGTGACAGCTCCAAGGGTATGGTAATGAAAAATGTCAAGGTGAATAAGAACAAAGAGAAAGTATACAGGGAAACCTCAGGGGAAGATCCTGGGCAGATACAAGGACTAATGATGGTGATGGAGAAGATTCCCAGATGTGATCAGTAAAGATCCAAGGTGATAGGAAAGTAGGGCATTCCTGGATAGGCATGGAAACAGGTCTATGGTGGGGAGGAGGACAGAGGAAGTAACTTGGAATAGGGACGATGATAGAAGATGAAGAGTCCAAGTGAAATCTAGTTGCAGAACCAAGCAAGGGGGTTATATTAGGGACAATGATAGCCTCCCTAGGCAAGGAGGAATGGGGATGGGAGGTGGGGTACAGGTGTAAGGGCGGTTCTCACAGGTGTAAGACAGGGGTCGAGCTGAAAAAGGGATAGGGGTTAAGTGAGTTGTAACAGTTTTCAGAGTATTGGCTCGTGGCTCAAATTTCTATCCATTTAATATCTTGGATGTGTCTGTTCTCACATGCCTGAAATGCAAACAGAGGTGAAAACTGTTAGATGTATTGATTGTGCACTATGTGAGCATTTTACCATATTAGTATTCCAGCCATATTGTGGCATATTGTTTAGTATTGTTTAGTTGGTAGTTTTTATCCCTGGAGTGCCACAGTAACCACTTTCCTTAGCTTCTCACTGTAGACTCCAGGTATGTACACTTCCCACTTCAATCCAATTAGCTTCTCACTGTGGACTCCAGCTGTGCA
>QFEL01004878.1:5584-33652 GCA_003316195.1 Neoboletus brunneissimus
TTACTGAAGCTTTGGATGTCTTGGAGGTGACAGGGGCCCTCCAATGTTCAAACTGCATGGACATCACAGAGCTGCTCAACCCAGTTTCTGAATCAAACCACATCTTTGATGCAAGCGACAAGGATATTTATCAGGCGGTGATGGACACAAAGGTGGCATGGGAATCAAGCAAGGGTGATGGCAACGAGGTCAGCGATATGAATAACTTGAGTGACTGCGATGAACCTAGTATTGAACCACCTCCAACATGGAAGGAAGCACTCCAGGTGATGATGGTCTTGTGCAGGTACACCAATGAGATGAATGATCCACTTGCACATAGGGTAGAGGTGGTACTAGGTTCGTTCGGGCGGATGGCACAGGTCCATGAGATGAAGAGTATGAAGGATAGAAAATTGACTAGTTATTTTACTCGTAAATAGTTTCACATAGTATACTTATTCGTACATAATGGTTATTCAAATTTTGCTGCCGTAAAAATTGACCTCCCCAACAACGCATACTCCCTCATAACGCATACATTTAGGCCTATCCCGAGGGGTATGCGTTATGAGGGAGTCGACTGTATCATAAATCCCTGAAAGAAAAAGGAACGGAGGGGTGACCGGCAACGTTACAGGTCATGTAATCGAAAATTTAACTTTTGCGTGAGTCACCAGCAGGTCGAATTTGCACCGACGGCGCGATTTCACACACGGAGCGCTCGGAGGCCCCAGGTCCGATTTTTGTTCGTTCTTCTCTGCCATGCTTGACTCGAAGCAGCTGTTTAATATTACCCTCACTGAGCCCGTCGTTTTCTTACGCTCTTCCGATCCCTCTGGACGACTTCGACCTGACGCGAGTGATCCACCTACCCTCGTTAGAGGAATACTCAATCTGAATGTCGTCAAGCCAATCGGGATTTCCAGTATCGAGGTGGAATTGACCGGTGTGTTGTCATTCATCCCTCCAGAGGGTTCGTGTTATCTCAGTTCTCTCCCGCACGAGGCAACTGACTTTCACGATTTCACACCTGTCATGATGACACTCATGGATTATGTTGGCTTTCCATCCGTAGAGATCGGGTCTCGTCGTATAGATCTCGCAGAGAAACAAACCATCTACTCCTCCACTGTGACCGTCTTTCGTGCTGACCAAGTTCCTCATGGAAGGCGATCCGCCTCTGTAGGGCCTGGATTATCTACCGCGAATTCCGGTGCCGACGACGAGCATGCAGTGACAACTTTACCTCGTCCACCTTCATTACCTCGAAGGCGTTCTGAGCGGCGAAGTTCTACTAGTACGTATACCTGCACTTTTCTAGTAGCTGATGTGAACCTTGATCCTCGCACTCTCCACGCGGACTGCGATAATCTTTTGGCCGCGCCTTTGGTCGTTGTAACAGGTGTCCCTCCCAATCTTGGTCCAACACCGCCATATACTTATGAGGCCCAATCCCTAATTCCCATCCAGTCAAGGCTCGGTGCCCTTGTCGAGAACTCTACTCGGACGCTTGAAGAACAAAGGCAAGCTCTGAGGAGCGATCCAGAGGGGGAGGTACATCGGAACGGACTCGGTGAGCAGTTCCGTTCGTTTCCTCGACTCATTCTTTGACATCTCTTAGCTACAGTTCCTCCATCTCCCCATCTGCACCCCATCGAGCTTTCTCTTTCCAATCCCATGACGCAATCAAACGCATCCAGCAACTCGGATGATTCTTTTCACCGAGAGAACGACAATCACACCCACAATATGGGGCATACGAGCCCTTCCTCTGAAAATGACACCTCATTTCACAGCACGACTGAGGAATCCTCACACATTCTACCTCGCAGTGACATCTCACCAAGTCATCCCTCTTGCGCCCACTCCCCTGGAAATACCCATGGAACTCAGCCTCGCGCGCATGTGAATAGCGGTGACTCTTCAAATACGCCAACTGGTCGTTCCCGTTTGCATCTTTCCCTCAGTTCCGTTCTAGACGCCGTCATGGAGGTCGCCTCCAAATCACCGTCTAGGTCCCGAGGTGTCGCGGAAGAGATGGAGCGTGGGCGAACTAGAGCCAGGGTCTTGGCTGAAGAGCAAAGCAGGGAAAGTATTCTTGAACTAGGTGAGGGCGTCTCTGGTACCGGGAACGGTCGCCATCTGGGAGCAAATTCATCCCACCCGAGTGGTCACATGGAACATCGAGAGCACCACCTGCTTGGTCTGGGTCGCGTCCTCGGTCTGGAACGTGACCACGAGAAAGATGGCGAACAGAAGTCTAAGGAACACGGAGAAGGTTGGAGGGAATTTAAGCCAGGTAAGTCTGAGTCGTTGCTCTGGCGCTTTGTCCTCACAATTTCCCTTCTTGACCAATGGTTCTCCGGGATGGATGGGCCTTCATATCACAGGTACCTACAGCTACCCGATCTCCTTCCTCCTTCCGCCCAATCTTCCGCCGACACTTTCTGTCCCTCATGGCTCACTTAACTACGTCATCAAAGCTGTCGCCCACCGACCCGGTACATTCACATCCAAGCTTTCTTGCCGAGTTCCACTTATAGTTGTCGCGGCGCCGACTATCGGAGATGGAGAAGGCGATGGAGATCCTGGGCCATTGTTCGTTGAACAGCAGTGGGAAGGAAAACTTGCATGTTCCTTTGGACTGAGTTCGCGCTTGTTCCTTCTTGGCTCTCAGCGCCATTTGGAAACTGCTGTAAGCGAAGGCATTCGTGCAAACACCGCATCCCTAGTAGAGGCTGAAGTGCAAGCGAGAGCCGAAGTAACATATGGCACGGTGATACTGGATCTCACTCTCTTACCCCTCGAAAAGATCAAGATCTGGAAATTGAGCGTATTCGTCGACCAGCGTATTAGGTACGTCGATGAACGAGGGAGGCTTTTTACAGACGACAAGAAGGAGGTGAGCTTGCTGGAAGTGCAGGATACATGCTCAGAAGAGGAGATGCATCTAGTGGGTGAAGAAGGACAGACGCAAAAGAACAAACATAAGAAGAAGGATGATTTTACACGAATTCCGCTACTTCCAACGCCTATCTCGCCACATCGATCGCCACTCTTACGATATATCCCCCCATCTACTGATCCTTCTATTCTCGCAGGTCCCGGTCCCTACACGCTGTCAACCAGTATCGGACTCCCTAGTTGCCATGGCCCTTCCGGTGGTGATCGTGGACTGCACTTTACTGTGAAACAGAACAGCTCGAGAGTGAGGGTAGAACATACACTGCGATTCGTTATGAGGGTGGGATTGGTTGGCGACGGAAATACCAATGAACATGAAGAAGGGGACAAGAAGAGATTGTTTGATATCGCAATACAGGCCCCGATCACCATCCTTTCTGTGAGCTCCGCTTCCTCTTTGAGTGTGTGTACGCGATCTTGAATCAGCTCTCTACCGCGCCGAACAGTGTCGTTGCGTTCCAGAGTACCAGACGCTCCCTAGATATACCCAGATCACGGAAGACAGCTTGCAAAACCCTGCCACGTGTGCATGCCGATCGAGTGTTGTGACACCCACGGAACAATGGCATGGACACGAAGTCGAACACCTCGGGCATGTCATGACATCTAACTCGACGTCATCTTTCGAGAGTGAGGACGGGCCTGGTTACTTCCACCATCAGGCCAACGAGCAGCGCAGCAGCCACGATCATTCAAGATCATCTTCGCGTGTACGTGGAAGCGGTCATCCGGGCCCGCATACAACGCCATTGAGTCCTCATCTACCATCGCCAGCCAGTCGGACTTACGAGGCGAGTTGGTGCAAGATTTATCCTCATGCTTGAACTCACTCCCACGGTCAGCATCACTACTCAGGACCCCCGTCACACACCGTGTCGACGTCCTCTGTCCACGCTCGTTCACAGACACCGAACTCGACGTCTCATCCATCGGATCCACCTCCGCCGCTAGCGCGGTACGAGCGGCTCGTGTTAGGATTGGAGAGCGATGCCGGCGACGCCCCACCCTCCTACGAAAGCATTGCTTCGGGCTTCTGAAAGCTGTTGATGACTTAATTTTCTTGGGCGGAAGTAAAGAAGCGGTCTATACTTTATGAGGCATATCTCGCCGGGCGCTCAAATGCGGAGATTATGATGGAGCACTGAGTTAAGATACCATTTTATTCGCCAGGTTATTATGTAGGCTTCATACATGCTCAGTCTCGAAGGATTCATCCATCTGACCATTGTTATTACAAAAGCTATTATGAACTGATAATTTTTCTGCAGTGAGGGAGCGTGGCGATATACCTTCTTCACCCTCTAACGCGTTCGTGAGGCTCCTGCCACGGAACATCTACATCAATGTGAGCAATCGAATACGACGTAGTAAAAATGGAAACATAAGAAAGAGCACACGAACGTAATATGCTGAAAATCTCTTCCTCAATCTCCGACGCAACAATACTTCCTGGGAAGAACGATTTAACCTCACCATACACGCGGATGAGGTGATTATCTCGAGATACCGACCTTCACAAACCTTCTGCTTGTTACGTGAGTCACGCAAGACCCCGGCATAAAGACCACGTTGATTGAGCGAGAAACCGTGTCTGTTCGCTTTCAGTCTCATCGCACGATTGAACTAGGCTGTGTAAGCTTGCGCTACGTAGTTTCCAAACCATAGAAACGCTTACGATGTCGTCACCCTGTATGTGATATAAAATAAATCAGCCTGTGCATAAGATAGGCGAGAGTCCGATAGATGCTTACTGTGTAATAAAGCAACGCAGCACCTCGGCTCACCCAGGGTACACAGAGGAAGTCAATCCTCCGGTGTTTCGCACCAGATGCAGGCAACTTGCAGAGACCACGATATACCAACTCGAGATCTGAAAAATCCTCGGGTACGGCCAAATCCTCGGTTAAGATGCCAGCCGCACGCAGTTGCTCGAGTAAGGTACACAGCACCCCTGTGAGCCACTAGCTGAGCCAATCATTCATTGGAAGGCCTCAATATAGCATACCTTGATGGGTCTTGCCATCCGCAGTCGGTCGCGTGATCAAGATGTCAATGTCTCCACAGTCAGTCTTTCCCCTGCATAGAAGGATGAGCAAGGACTCCCAAACAGATGGCTTGAACACTCGCCTTCTATAACTTCCCATGATCTCAATGAACAGCTTGCTATCAATGGCAAGCGCTATATCGTAGTTTCAGTGAGCACTACCGAATCGACATAGCCAAGATAGGTTTACCGATGGGTTTGATCATTTCAAAAATTTCCCTCGCTTCTTCGCGGGGCATCCTTGAGTTTATGTCTACAGTGAATATGCTTTAATGACGAGTGGGTTAGAAAGATGGTACTACCCACCATCATAGAACTTCAAGCCAATTTCTTGTACGGTCGATAGCTTCAGCCCGCCTTTCCTAGCTCTGACATCATCCAGAGTTCTGAGCCCACTCGCGAACCAAGTAAAGGCAGTACAACGACCTGAGTGTGTGCTGAGCGTCCTCGAGCAACAGGGGAAAAAATGGAACTTGCCAACGCCGTAAATGCCTTGGAAAATTCTGGTGGCTGCAACATCTTCTGTATCTTCGTACTTAATACGCTTGAGATCCCCCGTGTTGATGATCTCCATGATCTGGGCGATATCACTGAGAAGCAAGCAAGCTTGATTGTGTATTCGGATAGCGCACCTTCGTTGCAGTCTTCTCGCCAACTCCATGGATGGATCGTGCTTCGCTGAATGATCTGATTGGTTTGGGATAGTTTCGCAGGGCGGGAATGCCTATGTTATTATGAGTGACGGAAGTCCACTACGGTATTAAACTCACATTTTCCGTAGCTATATGCGCGCCAGCGATCATCCTCAGAGGATTTCGCTTTGTGAAGTTCCTTGAGTTCTTCCAACTGTTTGATAGTCAGAAGACATGCACGAAAAGTGCCAAGAACAGTACCTTGTTGACGATATGTTGGTTAACGCAAACAGCTGATTTGTAGCCCTTTTGGTCACATGTAAAACCCTAGAAGAATACGGGAAGAAAGGTCAGGTCTCTCCTTCCCCAGAAAGCAGCTGATTCACCCTTCTCAGTGCTGGTCCGCAAGGGAGGTCGCAATCGTTTCCCCCGTCATCTGAATCCGATGCATCCCGATTCCACTGCACGAAAATATGTAACTAAAGCCATTCATATCACCAACGGGTCTACTAACCTGGGCTTCATGGTCAGCCCTCGCTTGGGCATAATATTCAGACAGGGGGTCTTCGTTTTCTGACGCCTTTCCTCCTTCCTTTGAAGGTGCATACCCATCCGCTTTGCAACCGTCGACGAATTCGAAGTCCAGTGGAGGTGGTGGTAACACAGTGTGAGAAATAGCATGCCCCCCGGTTCGAGCTTGCTTACTCTCCTGAGAAAAAGTACTGTAATTGAGGTAAGCGTGGGACGCCCGAATCCTCGCATGCTGGAACGTACGAGATGTGGCTGATGTCGCCGCTGTGATCATCTGAGCTACCCGCCCCCACCGCCAAATTACGAGTCACTCCCTCCCCACCCTGCTTACTCCCGCACATGTTTTTCCGTCTACAACCTGCATGGATGCGCTCCGAAAACGCTGCGTGCATAAAATCGAAATCGAATAAATTATTCTCATCTTCACTGTCGCCGTCTTCTAAGGACAACCTCGATTTCTGTTTCCTCGCTCGTCCGTATCCCGAGACAACCCAGTCCCAAGTGACAGTAGGGATGTCGTCGGGTATATCTGACAGCGATTTGAGCGACAGTACTCGCAAAGTATGGCGAACGCCTGCATCTGTTACGATGTGCGTCACGACGGCCGGGTCATATCTTGGAATCAACGTTCCTCCGTGTCTCACAATCTGCGGGAAAGACGTTCAGTACATCACCGATGCCATACCCAAGTCGACACCGAAAGTCCTACACAGCGACGGGGGAGTCCACGCCAAATAGTACCGCATCCAGACACGTAGTATATAGGGCCACAATCCAAGTATCCCGGATGGAGGTGCAGTAAAGAAAGAATGCAAAGATGACTCACGTATTCCATGCGTCCCCGAGTTGTACTGCTTGCGTACATCATGTCACCCCCGACATAAAATATGCGCTTTCCTTTGAGATGGTTCGTCTTGAGCTTGACATTTAGATCGAGGGACGACTGTAGTTTCTGAGCATACTCAAGAGGAGTAACAAGTTTCGGCTTGTCCTTCGCTTGCTTGCTGCTACTCCCGCTGCGGGGCGCATTCCTAGGCCTCCTATTGCTATTGACTGTCTTGCGTGTCTTCGGCCCCTTTGAAACGAGTATACTGGATGATGGAGGGTGTGCCACAGTAAAACGTTCGTCAGAGCTCCTGCTCCCATGGCGGAACTGCACAGAGACCGTGTCTTCGGGGCTCGTAATGTTGCTGACATCTGGGTGTGCTGGTGTATTAAATCCTGCTGGCGTTCTGGGCACTGGGTTCTCTCCAATACAGCCAGCCTCGTGTAAAGCACCACTAAGTTTAGACGACGAGGGTGCGGCAACGCTCGAGTGGACACCTGCAGTCAATGTAATCTTCTGGCTCCCATCTGCAGGCGACAAGTGGTAAGAGTTATCCAAGGATTTGGATCTATTCCTTGCGTGACCATCGAATGTGGTGGAGCTAAGAACAGCCGCACCGCGGCGTGGTGAGACCGGTGGGGGAGAAAATGCCACCACAACGGAAGGATTGTCAGGTGTGGATATAAGTGGAGTATTGGATTCCCGTTTTCTCAGCGCCTGCACCGCTTTCGTATGAAAACCGGGAGTGTTTGCACGCGTAAAATTTCCAAAAACTTCTTCTGTAACTGGCACAGCCGGACCAGTTGTCTGAATCACTTGAGCTCGTGCAGATGGCGTTATCGGGCTCCAGTCATTTTCGAGGGCTAGATCAGTGGAGCTAGACACGCTGTTTTGGTCACTCGTGCCCGAATGAGTCTGAGACACCCTCCCCCCAGCAGGGTCACTGGATGTATTCTCCGAGAAAAGTTCGACAGAGGCATCGCATCTTCGTGCTGTCGTCCTCGAGGTATTAAGATCCGAAATTAGGCCCTCGGAGACACTGGTACGCGGAGAAAAATCTATCGGCTCAGGAATAGATTCACCCGTTGTTTTGCGCCGCTTAACGCAATGTGCTGCGGCAGGTGTGCTTTTTGTGATGATTTTCCCATGTCATTGCACGGACGATATCGGATGGGGAGAGGAAACGCACATAGAAGAAGGTTCAGACAAGGAACCAAGGGACACAGAGTTCAGTTCTTTCCCCGCATCGCTTGTTTCTACACTGTTGTTCCCTTTGGCTATCTTGAACGACAAAGATGAGTTATGTCTGTTGAAAGATAACTGTCAACTACAACCTATGGTTTGTCTTGATGAATCAGGCTTACTGTTTATGTGACGTCGGGGTGTTTGGTGTAATTCCAAATGAATCACCTTGTTGAGCTGAGTTGCATGTACCCCCTGTGAAATGCCAGCGGACACTGAGAGGACGCGGTGCCTGCGGTCCGTCATCCCGAGAACCCGATATATCCTCTGGGTCATTGACACACCCCTGTGTTGATCTGCGGTTGCGCCCCGGTGAATGAAACGGCAAGCCAACCTTCGTAAGGGTCTGATAACATACTGGTTCATCCGCGAGGCCGCAAGACGCGTTCGGATATATTCATCTACATCCTCGTCAGGGATGATCATTCGCCGGTCCTGTTCTGCAAAAAATTCATCGACTTCATTCATGGTCAGTATTCGTTGATTGTAGAGTGCGACTTGGTGCTTTTGCGTTTTACGTGTTTAGGGGAATAAAGTCTGCTAAAAAGTTATACGGAAAAAAAAAAAACAGGAACCAGAGCCACGTGACTTCCACACCTCAAACGCATTCACTCAGCTGTACAGTTCACATGCCTAACGGAAGCAAATGCTTACTTGCCGAGTAAATAGGAAACTGACAGCTGAAGTCAAGCTCGGCCCTTCGGAACGTGCACAGACGCATCAAACCAAAGCTGATTAGTACTCCTAACTTAGATCCGTTTATCAAAATTCCAGTGGATTGGTAGCTAAAGTCGCTAAATCACAGTTAGTGCTACCATGACGGTAAGTCGTTCCTGAGAATCATCTTACTCGACGAGAATTATCACTAATCACGGGCTAACGGCAGTTGTTGCTATTAGCGGTCTTTGCGGCACCGCGTGAACCCGGTTCCAAACGAGGGGTTTCAGAGCTTGACTACTTCAAGCCAAGGAAAACCACTAGGCTGTTCTTTTTTTAATATCAGCTCGCAGGAGACCCGTGAGAGCTTGCATTCGTATGCCCCCACCAGAGATTGCTAGGCTGACGATCGCGGACCAGTCCCGAGCTGTTCTGCCTCGACCGCCTTGTCATGTCCGACTCGGAATTCATGCAGACATGCGTGCAGCCTTGTTGTGGGTCTGGGTCCAAATCGGTCTTCTGAGGCGGTTCCGTTGATCACGTAACAGGCTGTACACCTTCCTTCCCACTGCCATTCGCTCAGGAAATTTTGGTTCATGTTGTTCAACGCGGGTCTTCCTTAATTCAGATCTGGTTACCATCTTTCGCCACTGAACGATGGGTTCCTTCTATCCATCGTTTGGTGCCTCTGCTTTATTTGCCTGTTTTCGTTCGTGTGGCGCCCAGGATCTGAGTCTACCGGATCCACGCGGACTCAATCACTCAGCGATCCACCCTCTACACCACTCGTCCATGGTCCCGTTGCCTGGCGCAACATCGCCTGTCCCCCAGACTCGTTCATTTCGCATTGAGAGGTATCTCACTTTGTGGGCCCACATGCACGTTTCCCATCTCAACGCTGTATTCAACAGGGCCGCTTGTTTTGACCTCGTGCCCAGCTTCTACTCTGTTTCGCTGAGTTACTATCGGTATAAAACTCAGTAGTTGCAGCGCCGTTCAATTTTTGTCTTGCCAACGGACTGTCATCTCCATCAAACCCAGTACGCAAACTGTTCTACATTCACTTCTTCACCTCAGTTAGTCATGGCGATTGAATTGAACAACCGCCACAATCTGCAGGACGACGATGAAGCCAATATTGATAGAATTTCATCTTCTGGCATCCTGGACTTCACTGGTTCTGACGACGACGACGACGACGGTTCTTCAGATACCTCGTCAGTTCTGACTGAACTGGGAGCAGACGATTTCCCAGGCCACTTTAGAGAGCATGGTGGCCGGCTCTTCCATTCTCATGGTAACTTGCCATACCCATTGCCTGTCGACGGCGAGGAACAAGCGGTGTGTCGACATCCTTTTCTCTATCAGTCCCACTCAATGAATTTTTTCAGAGATTAAATGCGCAGCACAGGATTCTGCGCGACCTGTTGGGTTCTCACTTTGTTGGTCCCGTCGCCGAAACGTTAGCCTACGAGTCGGGCAGGCAGAAACGCGTCCTCGACCTCTGTACGGGGACCGGTAGATGGTACGTGATTTCATCTGATTGAACTTTGATCCACCTAATCCGTATGTGCTGGGTTCGTGTGATAGGGTGATGGATATGGCAAGTCTATTTAGACACGTCAGGTTCTCCGGCGTAGACATTGGTACGTATACGACACGTTGCTTTGGTTCTATAATCTCAATCTTATTGGTCCCTCGCTCCCGCTTTCAACTTTATCAACATGCAGTCCCGATCTCGACCAGGCGTCCCCACTCCAACGCCCACTTCGAGATCCTCGATGTCACGCAGCCCCTTCGTTGGCCTGACGGGGTGATGGATTTTGTCCACGCGCGTAGCGTTTCTCTGGCCGTATGTGATTTGTCCGTGGTATCCCCTTCCTTTTCATAATTCCACAAACAGATACCCAACTACCCAGAGATGTTACGCGAGGCTGCTCGTGTTTTGCGACGTGGCGGCATTTTCTTCTCTGGCGAAGTCGGCCGGTATGTAACTTTTGCCCCTGGTTACCCTGGCAACCCGGCCGTCGATGCCCCTGGCGCCACACGTTTCTTCAAGGTTCTCAACGACCTCTTGGAACACATCGGGCTTCACGAAATCACTGGTCATATTCCCCGCTGGTTAAGGGAAATTGGGTTCACTGATGGTCGTATCCAAGAGCACCTCGTTCCCATTGGAGAATGGCACCCGTCTTCGCGCCAGAGAACTTTGGGTCGTGCTTACCTGGCCACGATGACCATGTTTGCGGAAAGCGTGAAACCCTTTCTGAGGGACCAAGGTGGGCTCAGCGAGCGGGAAATAAGCGAGCTAATCGACGGCTATGTTCGTGACATGCGCTGCGTCCCTGGTCTGGTGAGCGTCTACCAGGCCGTGTGGACCATCAAGGCCTGAGCGTTGAGTCGTCTTTTGTTTTGAATTCCGCTCTGGTCCGCAAAGAAACCTTGACCAGGGTGTGCTGTTTGGGGTGTGCTTTGTTTGCTCTATGCACTCTTGTACTTCAAAGTTTATGCTTCTCGTTGTGTTCGTGCGTTTGTGCCTCGCTTTCACACTCCGCTATCTGTGTTACTCGCTAGTCTTGTCACAGTCAAAAACCCATGTATGTTGTTGCTTTGAAACCTATTGTTTATTGTATGCACCTTTCATGCTTGTCCGCTTTTCCAGAATGATTGCTTGTGGGGTTGGTGCCCCTTGCTATCCCTCATACCCGCAACCCAGTGAAATCCTGGTTGACGGGCCAAATATGCCAATAGCATCCGTTTATGGATCATCATCACCTCCTCCGAACCTCGGACCGCACCCATCAGATCTATGAATTTGACAGACGCAAATTCCGAAGGATCGCGTCATCCACCGCTGCGCAGATGCCTCCAATTCAGGAAATTCTCCTGATTGCTGGAAACGACATTTCTGTTCTGCACATTGAAATTCTCATAACTAGCTTGCTACACAAAAGGATTCTAGGTGTACCCAAGCGAAATGCCTGGAGTAGGTCAACGCTTACAGTAACTTCACCGCTGTAAGATAAACTCCAATGCCTTTTACTTTGTCCGATATCAGGGAATGGGTAAACAGGCCAAAATAACCACATTCCACACTGAAATCCTTTTTTGGGCGGCGCTTCTTCCATAGTCCTTCGCGTGCTTCACTGGCAAGTATCTCATATAAAGACATGTGCTCGGACCTCTCACCCCACTTTCTTCTTTCCTCCTCTCACTCACATCCCCCCATTAATGAGCTCATGCACGCGTACTCCTTACGCCGGAGATATATCCCGACAGTGATGCCCGGATGTATGCGTCCCGTCCACTCCTGGGTATCGGTCATATAAGTCTTTAAGTTCCGAAAGCAGGACCTCCTCGGCCCTCCTCACCCTGCTAGACTTGCTGCCTCCGTGTTTTTGCGTTCCAGTTACACGATGCAAGGTAAGTCACCACACCCGTGAGTCTTGCCTCCTGGTGTCAGTGCCTCCGATGCCTGGAACTTGTCGCCTCTGACTAGACGCATACCATCGACGCCTCTTCTTTTCGACAGGCCGTGAATTTCTTTTGGGGTTACTCTTGGTCTGCGCAACCACAGGTCCTCTGATTCGCCGTCGCTTCTTTCACACAATATGCCATCGCTATTACGATATGAGTCTCGCGTGGTCATTTTGCGCGATCCACTGCAGGCGGCGTCCCGGGGACTCACGGTGACCAGGTAAGCGAACGTCGCCTTGAATGTTTTGTGATATAATCAATACTTGTTGATACAAGACGTACGTATGAGACCTGAGCTGACGTATCGACGAACCCATCCCGATTGCTGACTGCGGCTGCCGCAGCTTGGGTGTTCCAAGGCGTTCGATTAGGCATGTCTTGGGGTGGCCTTGCTTCCCCAACTCGCCCTGTATCAGCGAATGGCTGAACCTGATACGGCGGGAGCCGCTCTCGCAACATCGACGTCCTCGGAATCGACTCTGCTCACCCTGAGTGCGACTGGGAGACTATATCATCGATCCATCAAACATCTATTGGCACTATGTGTGAACGACAACAGAGCCGGTGGCTCAATCTGTTCGTTCAAAGGCCTGGCGCTACGCCGCGTTCAAATCTGACCTCAAAAGCTTCTCCGATATGTTGCACAATGACAGCCGGTGCTGTCGTTGAGGAATGTTTGTCTCTTTTAACAAACATGGTAAGAGCATCGGAAAGCGACGCCTTACTAAAACGGTGTGGGGCAAGGTCGACGAAGGCCTTGACGAGAGGTAATCGTAGAACGGAACGACTAAACGAGGAGCCGAACTTTGGTCGCCACAAGACGACAATTTGGATGCAGCCGCCCTGCCGAGATTCGAGAAACTCGCGGGTTGACTGATCAAAGGTACGTTACTTTCTCATTCAAGTCGAAGTGGTAGGGATGGCGAGAGGAGCCACTGGACAGTGGACATGTCCTAGCCGGAGATGCGCCCCGAGAAGTAGATGGACCTTTCAAGGAAAGACGGGAGATCTGGCTGAATTTCAGAGAGTTGTGGGTGCGACAGATGAACAAGAATGTGTGATGAATCCAGGCGCTAAAGCTTCCAGTGATCTGGGTCCTGATCAATACGGTGCCAAAGACAGGCATACATGTATTTTTGCGATTATTAGGGGGGTATCCGAACTACCATCGATCACGAGAATCCAATCCAATCTGATATGTTCCTCCACAACTACATTCTAAACATGCACATATCCGTGTCCATGTTCGAGGTATCAAAAGTCCGTCTTCCATTTCCAATAGGCACTCAAAGAGGAATAGTGCCGTTCAGCCTAAAGTTCCGGCTGCTCGCGCCAACTGAAAATGTGATCGTGCCATTCGGCTTGGCCCATCCCTGACGGACAACATCCCAGATCGACAAGTCATACCGCGAAAGCGTGATCGACGCCTGACTCGTCTGGCCTGGCGTGAGATCAATATTGGTGAACCCTTTCAGGACAGAAGGGGGCTCGTTCGCTGATGCGGGATGGTGTACGTAGAGTTGGGGAATCTGAGAAGAACGGTGCGGAAGTCCGTTAGACTGAGCAGCCTAGGGAAAGGAGAGACCTTAGGCTTACATCGCCACCAAAGTAGGAGCCTGTGTTCGTCACGTCGAATGTCACCCGGAACGCAGGCATGTGAAGCCTAGCAGTGATGAACGAAGAATAGTCAGATTAGATATTTGCGCTAGAGTCGAAGGAACCTACCACAGAGCCGTGGTCGAACCTTCAGCGATGGGAGTGGCGCCTCCCGCAGCCCAGTTCTCGATGAGCTCTGTCTCTGGGACATCCGTGGAAGCAATGGGGGTAATTGCAAGATTAGAGTATTCAAACGTCGTATAACTCAAACCAAAACCAAATTCATAGCGGGGGGTGATGTTTTGCTAGAAAACCATATAAGAAACGTCGACGATTTGCCATCTGTTCACTCACAGCGTCAAACCAGCGATAATCAATGAAAAGCCTGAAGGGCTTGATAAGCACGGCATGTTGTCGGGTAGATGGATCGAAGAACATACCCTTCGGTATAGTTGATGGGCAGGATAGCAGTCCCGCCACCACCCAAGGTAAGTTGAGCGGGGTAATCACTAGCGTTCTTGGCGATCGTGTATGGCAAGCGCCCAGATGGATTCCAATCGCCGTACAAGATATCCGAGATCGCACTACCAGCTTCATTTCCACCAAGGTTGGCCCAGATGATCTGCATTAACGAGTCAGAGGTAATGAAAATAAATATGGGTCAAGGAAACACCGACAGCAGTGACATTGGGGTGTTCGACCCAGGGCTCGATAATGAGGGGTCCAACGCTGTTTGTAACGACGATAGTGTTGTTGTTTTGGGCAGCGACAGATAGAATGAGTTGATCTCCCTCGTGCCAAGCAGTCAGATTGTTCCTATCGCCTTGATTTCCATCAACCGTAATGTAGTCCTACACTGGAAATCAGCACTAAGCCAATTGGCGAGATCGTGATGTTGTACCTCTCCGGAGTCAGAGTTCACGAAAACGATGGCGACCTCCTGAGCAATGACTGCACTTGCTGCGCTACTGAGATCCCAGTTGTCGAAGTCCCATGAGAAAATAGTTTGATCAACTCTAGCGCGAGCTTGAATAGCTTCATATGGCTGACAGGCGAAAAAGGTATAAATCAGTATCAGAAAAAAAAAACACCTGGCTTAGGACATTCGACTCACAGAAATGAGATATCGGAACCTGTCCGTTCTTTACATCGAGTCAGCAAACGCGCGGGAATCGGTTTAAAGAGTTATACATACCCAGATCCCCAGCCCATAGCAAGGATCCCAGTTGGGTCACCACCCTGGTCTGGGTACTCGTTAGGGCCAGATTCAGGTGGCGCGGCATCGCTTCCAACCAAGACGATACTCTTGGGCTTTTTCAAGGGCAGTACGCCCTCGTTCTTAAGCAAAACAATGCCACCAGCTGCGACCTCCCGAACGACTTTAGCGTGGTCGCTCTCGGCATTGACTTGCTGGTTGATAGGGTCGTTGATATTCCAGGAGTTGATGGTCGTCTGTGGGTAGTCCTGATCCTGGTGCAAGTAGTACCATGCAGCGACAATACGCGTAGCCATGTCGTCGAGACGGGCCAATGAAATAGTGTTGTTGTTGACATATGCGGTCAGGTTTCCACCAAAGTAGGAGGTTCCTGAGTCAAATGTAATGTCTCCAGGCATAGTCATCTATAAAATTGACGTTAAATAGCCATCCTAGAGCAGATAGTTGAAGTGCACAGACGTCAAGACCCTGAACAGCCGATAGTGTGTTCATCGTTGCAGACCAATCCGACATAACAACTTTCGGCATTTTAATACGTGAATCCAACTTTGCTATAAAGAATATGGTACTTACAGCCCTGGAAACCAAACTCCCTTTTCAGTATATCATTCAAGGTCTTGTTATTGTTGCAGGCATAAGTGTCATTGATGAGGTCTTAACAAGAGGTTAGAGTATGACCACATTAGATGGATGTTACTCACTATAGCTACACATGACGGCTGATACACCAGCCATTACAGAACGCATGAATGGGTGCGCATAGATTTCATGCTGGGTCCGGTCATCGACGTTGGACGACTCTTGGGTTCGCATGTACTCTTGCTCACTGTCATGTAAAGTGTAAACAGTCGATAACTAGTATACCAAACCTCCAGTCAACTCAACTTGTTAATGTAGTGCTTGGCTGTGGCCTGGACGCCACCAGCCTGCAGACCGAGAATAGTTTCATACGCGGCTTCTCCCGTAAGGAATGGGTCAGCACCGAAACCTTCCCAGTTACGTCCACCTTGAGCAACGCGTCCCATGTTCATCATAGGGCCGAGAGCAAGATTGATGCCCTTGGCCTTGAATTCCTGACCCATCGCAAGTCCACGTGCTCGGATCAAGGCACGGTTCCATCTACAGCAACAAACTTCAGATCCGCTACGGTGAAGTGGTGCTCGGAGTTACTCACGTTGACGCAGCAGTAATACCGGCTGGAAACGAGCTGACTAGATCGGTGAAGCGGACTCCGAGGGGCGAGTCCTGTTCCACGTTTTAGAGCGAAGGACTTTCGGCGACATCACGAGTAAACCTACCTGAAGACAAAGACCGGGGAAGTCGACAACCGGGGGAATATTACCTACACAGGGCCCGAGCGCCCAACCAACGCCAGTGGTAATGTTAACCTTTTGCTCGATTGTATAGTTGGAGATCTACAACACAGCAAAAACGCCAGTATTGGCAAGAAGATGAATCAGGGCTGGTTCATGGTCAGATGCAAAGAAGTTAACACGAACCAATGTTTGAGCCTTGGAATACGCGATAGACCATGCGGGTGCGAAGTCGGGCACGACAATTGGATCGGGGCTGACGGGGGGAGGGTATAAAGGGTCAGTCTCAGGGAAGACTGGTGGTTCTGGGAGGAGAGTGGGTGTGGGGAATGGGGTGAAGGGATACGTTGAAATCGGGATGGTGAGGGGCCCAGTTTGAGTGGGGATGACCGAGGTTTGAGAGGAGTTCGTAGCAGAAGAGCTCGGGCTAGAACTAGAACTAGAATTAGACGGAGCAGATGGGGATACACTCGTTGGAACTCCAGACGAGCTTGGCGTAACGGTAAAAGGAGCGGATGGAGTTAAACTGGCTGAGGTAGTGCTAGAAAGAGTGGAAGGGGTCACACTCCCTGGAGGTGAGGGTGTAGGCAAGGAAAGGGACGAAGACAAAGTACTGCCGTCGCACACGAGAATATACAGCGCAAATAGCAGTAAGAACGGGAACTTTGGCACCATTTCGCTATGAGGCGTAAGTGGGGTCAATGCTGAGCATGCGCAGTTTTCGTGCGGCGTATTTATAAAAGGATCATGACCCGAACATTTAGGCGGCTTTATAACGGAAATCGGCTCACTGGGATGACGCTTAGCGTGACAATTGGAAAGCGCCGGACACTAGCAACAAAGGCCCAAGTTTCAAAAGTTGAGATGGGATTGTAAGCATGGCCGTCGAGATCCGACGGTCAGCGGGTCACTTTCCACATGAGTTCCTGGGGTAATCGAGATCAAGCTGCTCAAGAATGACAGCCTGGATTTGACGGACTGACACGTGACAACGTGGGGCAGGGCATTTTGAAAGGTGGAGCACGCTCGTCCAAGGTTCATGTCGTGCCGGTGTTAAAGCCAGTGTAACATGTTGTGTTCCGGTGACGGCCTAACGGGTTTTTAGATGTCAGTATCCCGTCTGGAAGCCGAAATGGGCGGTATCATAATGGCGATAATGCTATCATGGAAGCATGTGTAGATGGCACCCCGCACCTCTCAATTCCCACTAGCGTCGGGATTCGTTTATCTTTGTCCGGGTTTTCCCACACCTTTGGCCTTCCGGGTTGCCGATCAGACCATGCGGCGAGAAATCCTTGCAACACGGAGCAACTCCTTGTATGTGTCAGTTTTTGGAACCAGCACTCCCTCGATATGTCACCTGCATCACCTTCGTAATTGGAACTGCTACTCGCACACCGGGGCTTGGGACTGGCCGGTGGGAGACTACCAGGTAATTGCACCACATGACTCCTACCTAAAGTGTTATAAGCAATCTATATCCGCATCCTGAAGTTTATGGCCGATTCGCACAACTCTGCTGGTTGCTTTTTCACTCCGTTGCCGTGTTTCTTTTACGTTCACAAGGTTTGTGGAGTGGGTTCAAATAGTTCGCCATTGATATTTTCGTTCTCCAATTTCCTTATCGCATACGCCCGCAGCATCCGCAGTTCTACAGTAACGACAACCAAAGCTCAAGTTAACAAGGTCGCCGCGTAATGCTAGTTGACCGCGGGGGTTGTCCGCCGGCGGGTCCTTGGGTTATCCCCTTACCATCAGGCGATTCCTGGTCGGCTTCGATCAAACCGAATTCAATGTCACAGTGATCATCGGTTAGGAGAGTTTTTCACTGCGTGTCTTTTTCTTTGCTTATTACCATGGTAGATGGGACGTCTGCGGTCAGGTACTAGGCATCAGCTGAAATGTCCTCGGTTTTCCGCCGTTCGTCGGAGACCCGATACTCCGGCACCCGGCTTCCACTTCCCATATTCACTTTTCGCGTGTATCACTTGGAACCCCTATCGATCTAATACAAGCAGTAAAGGTCATGGATGTTCGGCCTGCAGGGCGAGGGTGGTAGTCTTTTACCGAGGTTTCCCCGCGGTTTGCCTAGTTTGCCTATGGTTTTTCTACTGGCGACCTTGTGCAGAGGATCCGGCCAGTCACTGTTCCACAATTAGACGAGGGCGTTGGCGAGCGGGGAGGACAGGACCATGGGCGTACAGATGGTTTAAATGGACGACCACTTACGAGTTCTCAGATAGGCCTCCCCGTTGCGATGAGGTCGTCCCTGCTACTGTTGCTACTGCCCTTTGCTGCAGGGCGGTCCTCGAACTCCACGTCTACAACGTTCTCCTCTTCTCCGGCTCTATCTACTCTCGCCACACCCACGAATAGCACTAGTTCAGAGGCTACAACCACCGCGTGGACATTTCTGCCGACATCTTCTTATAGTCCTACTTCGTACCTTGCAACTGAGACAGGACCACTCACTCTTCCCATTTCTGACTATCCATTTAGCCCATTCCCAACACCGTCAACGCCTCCTGACCCGCCGGTTTACCCCGCCACAGATCCTTGGTACCCTCCTCCAGTCAGCCCAGATCCCCAAATCGTCCCTGACTTCGGTCCAGCATGGGCGGCGGCGCATGCAAAGGCACAAGCTCTCGTAAGTCCCCGCTGCTTCGCTACTACCTCTCGAGACTCAATCATGTTGAAACCTAACTTGTGCCTATGCGATTCTCGTTCTGCGACCCGGGCTCACATGCGAAATATAGATTGCTAATTTCACCATCTGGGACAAAGTCAACTTGACCACTGGTATAAACGGTAGATGTGTAGGTAACATTGGTGCTGTGGGTGATTTCCCCGGATTATGCTTAGAGGTAACTGCCCTTGCTCGAAGTTTACGTTTGATCCGCTCAACATGTGACCAGGACTCCCCGCTAGGCGTGCGATACGCAGCTGATGTCACATCTTTCCCCGCGGGCATCACCACTGCATCTACGTACGCTTCTGTCTCCATCGCCATCCACTCGCGTTTCACCAGTCTTCAGATGGAACCGCGCATTGATGCGCACCCGTGGTCTCTACATGGGCCAAGAGTTCAAAGGGAAGGGTGCTCACATTGCGCTGGGCCCAATGATGAACATGGGTCGTATCGCTCAGGGTGGACGAAACTGGGAAGGGTTCGGTGCCGATCCGTTCCTTTCGGGGGAGGCTGCATTCGAAACCATCCTTGGCATGCAAGCAGCAGGTGTACAAGCTACGGCGAAGCATTACATAAATAAGTGCGTGGTCTTGATCGATTTCTGGCAGGCAACATATTGGTTTCGATAAATTCTGACTCGTTGTGGCTGTTTAATAGCGAGCAAGAGTGGAAGAGAACACAAGAGTCTTCGAATGTCGACGATAGAACCGAACACGAGATATACGCGCAGCCTTTCATGCGCGCTGTTATGGCAGGTGTATCGGCGCTCATGTGTAGCTACAGTTGAGTTCTTCGATACTTTCATTGTGGTGTTTATGCCTCTCATCTGACCAATTCTGTTCCGTTGATATAGACTTGGTTAATGACTCGTATGCTTGCAATAATAACAAAACTTTGAATGACATGATGAAACGCGAGTTTGGATTCCAAGGGTGTAAGTGAATATCTCCCATCCATCGCCGATATGAAGCTAAGCAACGGTGTGGATACATAGTCATCATGTCCGACTGGGCGGCCACAACGGAGACTCTGAGTGTAGTTGCTGGTCTCGATGTAAGTATCTCGCCTCGTTCCATGCCTGACTGTTGAATTACCACTCTTTATGTAGATGGATATGCCCGGAGGGGTCCTCTTTGGTGAAAATTCTACCTATTCTTCCTACTTTGGCAGCAATCTCACCGCGTTCGTCATGAACGACACCGTTTCAATGGCCCGCCTCGACGACATGGCTACACGTATCGTTGCATCGTGGTATTATTTGCATCAGGATGAGGGCTACCCACCCGTGTCCTTCAACATGAACGACCCCTTGGACCCCGCGAGCAATCCTTACGTTAATGTCCAAGCGAACCATGCGACACTCGTTCGCCAGATTGCAGCAGGTGGCATAGTTTTGTTGAAGAACGAGGGTGTGTTGCCCTTGGACAAGCCAAGAAGCATCGTCCTTGTGGGTAGTGATGCTGCACCGCCGATATCCGGGCCAAATGAGTATGTCGACCAGGGTGGCGACCCGACCGGCATTCTGGCCATGGGATGGGGATCCGGGTGCGTTTCATGTCCTTGTGCTAGATAGTATTCTTTGTGCGTGTATTGATGACTGGTGTAGGACTGACAATTTCACGTATCTTATTTCTGTAAGTCACTCTTTTGGGTGATTCTCTGCGATGCAAGCAAGGCTAATATGTTTCACTCAGCCATATGAGGCCATCCAGGCACGCGCCAGATTGGACCAAACCAGCGTGTTCTGGGACTTCGATGACTGGAACCTCGACTTGGCTGGAAACTCTGTCATCGACAAGGAGGTTGCCATCGTTTTTGTGAATTCGGACTCTGGAGAGGTGTGAAATACGATGTGGTTTATCGGTATCTGGCTGATCTTGGTACAGGGCTACATTACTGTCGATGGGAACGCGGGTGATAGGCAGAACCTAACGGCTTGGCATGAAGGCGATCAACTCATCCTTGCTGTTGCGGCTCAGAACAACAACACGATCGTCGTTACAAACAGCGTCGGTCCGTTAATCCTCGAGCCTTGGGTTGAACATCCAAACGTCACTGCTGTGAGTCTTTTCCTTCGTGCTGCATCACCAAGACGAGGTTAAACGGACGACATGTGATCAACTTAGATCGTTTGGGCAAGTTTGGGTGGGAACGAGGCTGGAAATGGGATTATGGACGTGCTGTATGGGAACTGGAATCCGTCTGGACGGCTACCGTACACGATCGCAAAGAACGTTACCGATTATCCCGCTCAACCTGTCTTCAGCGGTACTGCTACCGATATTTTGTCAATCAACTACACTGAGGGGTACGTCCATTAAACACTTCTAGATTCTCGACAAGGACCTCGAGTCCATCTCATGGGTCACTTTTCACTCAGGCTCTACATTGACTATCGATGGTTTGATTACGTCAGCTTACTATCCTTCTATTTTCGCGTTGTTGTAACCCCTGACTCGGGCTTACGAAACAGAAAAACATTACCCCGCGCTATGAGTTCGGCTTCGGGCTGAGTTACACGACCTTTGAGTACTCCGAACTTCAGATCCAAAAGGTCGAACCCATGGATAGCGCCGAAACTTGGTTGATTGACAACTGGGAGAATGGCGGGGCATCGCCAATTGCAGAGGGCTCTACGACTGCGCTTTGGTGAGTGTTTCCGTGCCAAGACTTAGATGGGTGTCGTCGGCGCTGACCATTGGGTGGCATGATCCCTTACGTAGGCTTCACATCCCCGCATATCAGGTCACTTTCAACGTACAAAACACGGGCTCGCTTTATGGTGGAGAAGTAGGTCATTTCATTCATTCTTGTTCCTTGACTCACCATGAGACTGTGTTTCTGCTTTCCAGATCCCCCAGCTTTACCTGCACCACCCTGCTTCGGCGATGGAGCCTCCGTCGATCCTGAAAGGTTTCACAGACATTGAACTCGAGCCCGGCCAGACGAGTCAAGCATCAATCACTCTTTCTCGGTATGACTTGTCGATCTGGGATGTCGTCCGACAGGGATGGGCGAGGCCGAACGGGACGATCACCTTTTCGATAGGGGCGAGCAGTAGGGACATTAGACTAAACGGAACTATCCCCGAGTGAAACCCCACATGATGGCTAGCTAGAGTGAAGGATTACCATACTTCCTTTCATACAAGGTCGTCAAGGGAATGTTTAGCGACGAGTAGGTTTGAAACACGGTGAAACATCCAAATATACAACAAAACTTAAACCTGCCTGAAGAAGTCGCGTGCCGCTACTGAGCCCCAACCGCATCCCCGGATTTCGTATCGACGCTCGCGCATGATGTCGCCAACACCCGATTTTTTTCGTCCCAAGCTTGTTTCGAGGTCTTGCGGTGCTCCTCCGTGATCTGGGTGACCTGGCAGTGGGCACATCCAAAAACAATGTGTTCCTATCATTTAATTTGGAGGTAGACTTGTCTGACTAGACTGGAAACGAGGTTGTGGCACTGAACGAACATTAATCCATTGAACATGCCATTCAGGTGGACTCAGTCTGAAGATGCTGCATCAACTGTCATGTCGCACAAGCATTCCTGACAGATAACGATAACTCACCCAAAAGACCATATCCCTATCTGCCATTCGATTCTATCCTACCCTGAGTCGTGAGTCTTTCGCGCATCCATGCCTCGCTTGGACAGGCTCCGCTTGATCGATGTGCTTTAAATAATAATGGATTGATTCACGTTATAGTAGTAAGGAGTACTGGACCCGCTTGCATGGGCTCACCGAGGACTAGGAACGAGGGATCGAATCGTTGTGAGAATGTGCCGCATCTCAAAAGTCATTCGGACGATCCCCAGGCCGGATTCACTGGCGACGCTGGTGAGTACCACTTCCGATCTTCCTAGTATGATAGACATTCAAAATGGCCCGAGTCGCGCTAGCTATCTTGGGCCATCGGATGTTGAAAATTTCTAGACCTCCGCTACAACTTGCTCGATCACTTGTTCCAACTTGTCGCTCAATTGCTGCTTCGCTCTGATCTAATGTTCGAGAGCATGGGCTCCTCCCACACTGATTAGGACAAGGTGGGACCGAATAATCACGATTTTAATTTATGTAACCATTCAGATGCCATGGGGTAGAAACCCACTGTAGAAGAATTTTCAAACCCAGACACAAACTTGCAGTACTCTGCATATGGTCAATATCTTTCAATGTGCCTGGGGATGTTCCACAGTGCACACGTCAACAGTTGGCAGGCTATACCTCGTATGTCGAATACAACTACGATGAAAGCTGATCGGTCGTCGCGAGACTGTTCATTTATTATATCGCGGTATCGTGAGAACATCGACAGACGTAATAATACCATCTGATTGACCTGATGTGACCGCTGATATTCCATACGTACAGGCTAGCATCGAGATTTAAGATCATCGTTGCCACGTCCCGTCATTTCTATTGGGTACAAGTTTGCTATCCGTGTAAGCAGACTAGTCTTTCGGCGTCCGCTGTCAACCCCATAACACTGGATTCAGGCTGTCTGTCAGCGGAGTTCAGCTTGCTCGCTGAGGAGCTCGAGAACTGAGTAACTATCACGGCTCAGAGTTACACTGGTACCTTGCGTTATGGAAGGTTCCGTTCGGTACAGCCTTATCAGTCCATGTGGTCCGTCTGGGTGAGACTAATCGACTCCACTGATTATCCCATGTAATCTCATACAGGCTGGAAAGCCTTACGTCAACAGGACACCCTTCCGTCATTGCGAGGGTAAGGGGATCACACTTTCCTTTACAACTTGCGTCATTTGTATGTGCCACTTCAACCGATGGAGGGTTTTGGGGTGCCCTTCGTAATATCGCCGCCAGCTCTCATCCTCTTCGTTTTGGGAACATTTCACCGGAGAATTGGCATCACTCCCACCGCACTAGCACCCATCTGCAACCTATTTTTCCCTAATTATCCATACAATAACGCCACTGTGAGTTCACACCTTCTGGCGGCGGTTTACTGAGGCCTCGGAAGACTCCGACCTTACTCAAGAAATGCATAAATACCGGGTCCCTCTCGCCGTCTCCCTCATCGACTTCAATCATGGGGTTCTTAGACTTCATTGGCGGCATCGCCGACAAGTTCACCAGTGCCATTGGCGTTAACGTGAGCTCAGTTTCTCATGTACCCGCCTTTGACCCCCTTCACGGATGTTCTGTCTTTAGTGGAAACCGAGCTCCTTGATCTCCAAGGCTGGAGAGTTACTTCCCGTTGTGGCCGACGCCGTTCCGGGAATTGGTATGTTTTTTGTCTGCAGATCGTACTGATCTAATGGTATATGTGTGCTAGGGCCGATTCTCTCCAAAGGACTCTCCGCTGCTCAGGCTATCTTCGGTGGACATGGAGGCAAGGGGACGTCCACGACGTCCACGCCGACAGAGAGCCCCGTGGAGGCAACCGAAAGTTCGCTACCTGACCTGTCCAAGATGAAGGAGACTCTTTCAAGCACACTCTCCGCGATCAATGAAAATCACACTTTGCTTCAGCATAAGTTTGATGGGGAAGATCAGAAACTCGACAGGCTCGCTTCGGATTTTGGTAACATCAATTCGGATATCGCTTCTCTCACGTCGAAGATCGAGGCTATGAAGTCGGATGATCAGGCTGCCCTCCAGAGGGTCGAGAGTGAAGTGAAGGTCCTCCGATTGCAGATGGAGCAATCCCTCGTGCAGAACGCTGACATCAAATTGTCTCTAAAAGACTTCATATCTGGGTATCTTAGCAGCCTGAGGCAAGAGAAGCGCCGCGAATTGAGGGAACAATACGAGGGCCTAGCGAAACTGGTTCATCCTGCCATGTATGGTGCTATCTGCCTACTTTCATGCTTGTGATGCTGATGATCGAGTTTGAAGTGAGTATTTGCAGGATCACTTGGAGGTGTTCGACAATATTAAAATCCAGGGTAGCGACCTGAGTAAATTACTTCCATACTTCGATTCCTCAGAAGGGATGTCCTTGCCGAGGCATTGTTCGAACCTGCAAAGCGGGATTTCCAACCTCAGGAATTACATTCGGGTCGAACTTCCGACGCAAGAGATTCTGGACCTATATGTCTTTGCCGTTACCTGGCTCCTGACGTACCACAAGGCGAGTCAACTAATGTCAATGCGCATGTTCTAATCTGAGTCTGAGATTGGTGTTTCAGGCGATCATAACCCTCCGTTCATACCTGGCTCATGGTTATTTGGCTGGCCATGATATTTGTAAGGATAAACATTTCATGGTATTTCACGACGTTCAGTAAGAACACAGTGGAGTATACGAATACAATGTCGCATTGGAACGACGACCTTCATCACGTGAGTATCTGCATAACCAGAGTTGGGCCTGCACTCCACTAATACATAATTTTTAAGCTGGTTCATGACGCCAGAACAAACGCCGACTTCCTACTGGGAAAAGATCGCGCAACGAAAGGCCGTATTGAAGAGTTGGCAGAAACGCGTCTGAACTTAATCTGGGCAAGGGAAGAATACGAAGACCGCGACCTCGGACATGTTACCTAGTGAGCAGTGGTTACTCAGACCAGGATGGGACTCTTACCAAGATTTCTCAGCTTCTATGACCACTACCCGTCATATGCGGTTGGATTTTCAGTATTAACAGCATCTGGTTTTACGCAGGACCGGGGTGATCGAGGCACGATAGTCATCAGGTGTGTGATTTCTGGTACCTTGGCTATATCGTCCAGTTGATCTCTGTCCCAACCACAGAGTTGGACACGACGACGCAGCGCGTCTCAACAGAGATGTAGAGCAGTTACGAACGGGTTATCTTGGTGTTCAAGCTTCCGCTTTCACAACAGCGACTACGGCAGCTATTGAAATAGCCAAAAAATGGCGTGACTCTGGTAAATGCTCAATGTGCCATGCGAGTTGATTGACTGACGGTGGGACTGTAGCGGAACAGTGGGAGAGCAGAATGCCCTTCAATCCAAAGGACGCGGGCCCTGTGGTCGGGGCGGTCCTCAAAGTTAAAGAGGCTCTGGCCGAGACAAATATTCCCAAGGAAGGGCTGGGCTACCGAACAGGCCAATATGTTACGTGAGTCGTCAAAGATATTGACCGCTGTTGTTGTGTTTACTAAAAGATATACCCTCAGCTATGGTGTGTCATACGTGACAAACTTTGGCGAAGGACGCATCTCGTGGACGTTGAATCCTACGTATATTGAGAGAGGCAAGCGATTCATTGAGGTAAGTATCATTCAAAGTCCTTGCGCGCCTCGTTATCTTATCGGCCAATGATAAAGGTCAAGCTCAATCCTCTGCGAGGAGTACGGGACATCAGTTTGGATTTCTTGGAAAAGGGTAGGCCTCATCCGGCCACAGGTGTAGCCGTCGTTCGTCGTGGTAAGCTGCCTTGTCCAAATTTTTAAATCATACCATCTCTTGATACCAATTCCTTTGAAAGTTTACGCAAAAGTCACGGGTCACGGATTAGAACATGGCGACCACATCTATCATCTAGCCGACAAGCCCGGCCTTCTTTCCGACAGTTTCACCATCTTGGATCAAGCTGTCGGGCTCAATCCCGTGGACAATGACGACGACGACGACTAGGCGCATTTGCTGCACAAGATCTCCGACACCCGCCGTACTTTTCATCACACTTTTTACTAACCGGAAGTGTTTGCATGGAAAAAAAAAGTTGGCGTATTTCTTTCTCCTATGCCTGCCTTTGACCCGTATCTTGTATGATGCCAGACAGCGCTTTTGTACGAGGTACCCTGTTGTGTGAATTGAAATGATTTGTTGGTGGTTTCAAATACTTTTGAGCTCTTGTCGAATGTTACTATTGACGTGGGGTACATACCGGACGGAGATCGAGGCGGATTGACCTCGATTACCGAGTTCACGTTTGCAGCGTAGCCTAGTAGGTGGGCAGTGACATCTGTTACAATTCCAATGGCATCGGACTGCACACGTCCGAGTCCTGGTAGCGGCGAAGAAGCCTAGTCCCTACTGACATCACGAAAGGCACGAGCCGAACGATCCTGATCACCTTCAATCATCCTCGGCATGACATTGAAATAAAATGTGATTGAATTATATAAAAAGTGCAACTCGCGTTCCATATCCTAGCACTCCGGTTCTTGACAATCATGAATGACCTTGCCAAGCCATATCTACAGTCTCCCACTTCAGGCTCGACCACACACACCAAGTACATGGCGCCTGGCACCGTGATCGTGAATCACCCCTCCTGCCATAGTTCCCGGTATATCCGCTGCCCCATCCCAGAGAGCAACAACGGGGGACAACACAACAGCGTCACGATCCAATACATCCCCGGTCTATTCTCTTTCGTGAGCTCGTACGGCACACGTGCGAACCACCGCTTCTCCTCCGTCCCTTGATCCGCCGTGCCAGTGACCCCCACCTCGTCGCTTTCTTCCACCTGCATCAGCTTGATCATGCGTCCGACGGATTCGTATACTTCGCCTGTGTGACGATATCATCAATCCCTCGACCACCGAGACCGGAGGCGCGCGAAATCGGAAACGAAAATACAGTAGACATGCGAAAAAGGGGGGAGACGTACCCGTGCCTGGGCCTCTACCCTTTTCGTCGTACCTGAGCTTCAATCCGTCGTAAAACTCGTAGCTCAAATGCCGAAACGACTCTTCCTGCACGACTCTTTCGCGCACAGACCCTGTGCGACACGGTTCGTCATTGAGAGTGTGTCCTCGCACGATGCGAGATGGGGAAAGTAACGACGTACTGTGCGTGGCTAGGAATCCCAACAGATTGCTCACGGCGAAAACGACGCCGGCCTGTCGATCCTTGAGCAGGTCCAACAGACCTTCGACGATCGGAGCACGCAGATCCTCTGTGGACGAATCATGAGAGTTTCGTCAATCCCAACGGTGTGATTTTCCCGA
>QFEL01004882.1:0-17433 GCA_003316195.1 Neoboletus brunneissimus
ACGCGCGTTCGCGCTCAAAAAGTACGAACAAGCCGTGGAACACTACGCCACCGCCCTCGAGCTGCAGTAAGTTCCAAACAACCCTCCCATGCCGTCCAATCCCACCGACGACAGTCCACCGGTCCGTTTCCACTCCTACATAGGACAAAGAAGCACCGCGAAGACGCCCCGGAGATGGCTGATTTGTACTTTTCGTATGGAAAGGCGCTTTTGGAGAACGCGATAGCGCAAGCTTCGGTGCTGGGAAAGGAACCCGAGCCTGGTCCACAGGGCGAAGAGGAGAAGCGTAGGCTGTCGCTTGTTCTGCCCTGTTTACTGTATCTGACACGTGTTCACCCGTTGTAGGACCAGGCAACGGGCCCATTCTGGAGTTTGGGGATGAAGGGGAGGGGGAGGACGATGATGGGACAGTCGATTTTTCGGGCCAAGCCACCAAGGAACCCGAGGAAAGTGACGAGGAGGATGAAGGCGAAGAAGGCGAACCGGAAGACGATTTCAATGCCGCTTGGGAAGTACTCGAACTCGCTCGTGGCATATATGAAAAAGGAAGCGACGGAGACGATCGAGTCAAGCTGAAACTCGCAGATACCTACATTGCACTTGGAGACGTGTCCTTGGAAACTGGTGCGTCCCCAGTGCTATGTCGTCGCCGGATCATTGATGCCTATCCTCAGAAAAGTTTGACCAAGCAATAACAGATTACTCTGAGGGTCTTGCCCTCAAGGTTGACCTGTTGCCGACGTCCTCGCGACAGATTGCGGAAGCTCACTATAAGTTGAGTATGGTCCTTGATCTGACTTCCGGGCGGCTCTCGGACGCCATTGTGCACGCGGAGAGTGCACTCGAAAGCGTTCTGGAGCGAATTCAGGAACTCAAGGATGGGCTCGACGGCAAGTTGCCGCCTGCGCCTGCGCCCGTTGCAGCACGAGAGGACGAGAAAGGGAAAGGAAAGGCAGCACCTTTCCTGTTGTTGACTGGAGATCTCGTGCAGAATATGTCAAAAAGTCAAATGGAAGGTGAACTTCAAGAACTGGAGGGTCTGAAAGAGGATCTTGCCTTGAAGGTCGGCCAAACCGTGGTGCTCAGGGATATGCTCTGGCTCATCAATCCTCCTCTAGGTCGACGAGCTCAAAACAACGCCGAAGGCGCCGACAGAATCGGCTCCTGCTCTCGCTGCAAGGGTGCTTGATCGAGAGCTGAACGCAAATTCAATAGCTGTACCCGGCCAGCCAGCCGTCGTTCATGATTTGACTTCTACGGTGAAAAAGAAGAAGAAACCACTCGAGAATGAGGCTGGTTCAAAACGAAAAGGCGATGATGACGATGGGAGTCCCGCAACGAAGAAGGCCAAGCTGGAGAGTGATATATCATCGTGATAGAGTTTTATATTCCATGCATTATCATAGTACTCAAAATGGGACACCGGGTGCTTGTATCGGAGTATGCTTATATCTTTTCTTACCGTCCCCCACTCCGAACTCCCCCACAACATGACCCTTGTTGTCTTTACTCCGCATCATATATTTGTAGATTACCAACCCCTCAAGCCCTACGGGACCTCTTGCATGTATCTTGCCTGTGCTGATACCCACTTCTGTGCCGAAACCGTATCTAAAGCCATCTGCGAAACGTGTGCTGGCGTTGACAAACGTCCCGGCAGAGTCGACACCACGACAGAACTTGGGTCCATCCGCTTCTGATTCGGTGACTATCGTGTCGGTATGGTGCGAGGAGTAGGTGTTGATATGGTGGATCGCAGCGTCCAGCGAGTCGACGGTTTTAACGGACAGTTTCAAGTCGAGGTGCTCCATGCGATAGGACTGCTCATCAGACTTGACGATGCTGTTCGGGTTTGTGCGAGCAACGGACTGAGGAATCGCAGAGATGGTTTCCTCATCACAGATCAGTTGCACACCAGCACCCAAGAGGGCGCGCGCGACTTCTATCCAAAGAGTGTGCAACAAACTCCTGTGAACCAGTAAAGTCTCCACGGCATTGCATGCAGAAGGGTAATCGATCTATGGCTTTCGCGTCAATCCTATATCTCGGGGAATGGTAGAGTGCGCGAACCTTGGAGTCCACCACAATGCGCACAGCCTTTTCCGGATTAGCGTCTTGGTGGAGATAAACATGACAGAGGCCATCAGCGTGTCCCATGACGGGGATTCGTGTATGATTTTGGATGTTTCTGACCAGTTCATTGCTGCCTCTCGGGATGACTAGATCGATGAACTGATCGAGCGCTAGCAATGCAGAGACTTCTGCTCTAGTTTGGACCGTCTGGATGTAGGTTGGAGGTAGTGACGACTGCTTCAGGCCTTCTGAGATGGCCTTGGCGAGTTCGAGTGTCGTTCTGTTAGACTCTTTTCCCCCTTTGAGGATGGCGGCATTCCCTGCTCGGAGTATTCGACATACGCTACGGAAGAACTCGATGCGACTGCTCACCAGATTTAATTGCCAAGGCCGCTATATTAACGACGACTTCCGGACGGGCTTCGAAAATGACCAAGAGGACACCGATTGGACATGAAACGCGATAAAGCTCTAAATTGTCGGCGAGCTCGGAAGCATAGGAGACGATCCCGGTGGGATCTGGGAGGCTTGCAACGTCCGTGACACCTCTGACCATCTGTTCCCATTTTCCGGGTTTGCCGAGGTCCAAACGACTCAGCATCGGCTTTGACATGCGGCCAGCATCGACATCTCGCTGGGCGTCGTTGATATCTTCTCGATTAGCGCCGAGTATAGAATCTCTGTTCTTCTCGAGCTCGTCTGCGATGGTTTTGAGAGCGGTTTCGCGAATGCTGGAGGGAAGCAATTGCGAAGCCTGGAAGGCAGCCTTGGCACTCTGGGCAAGGCCTTCTACATAACTTTGAGAGTCGGAGATAGACGCCATGGAAGGCTGTCGGACGAGGTTTGCGTTCGCCGGGGATTGTACGATCGAGACCGTTAATTTATCCTTCAGTGCTGCGCGATCTATCGATCGTCGATGATGAAGCTGGGCTCGAACCCAATCGGGAAACGACGAGCTTGTTTGTTACTCGCGTCCTTGCTCAACACGGCGAAGAGACTCGAAGATCCTGCGGATCCCCCTTCGCGCTTCCGTGATGACCGAGGCTCGCCGTCCTTGAGCCTTTTGTCGTACAGTTGTAACAGCATCGGTCGTGCGGGGCAGCGCTGGACCGTGGGTCTACTCGTGGATATACGGCGGGGGTTGGACCCTTCTGGCGTAGCTTGCCAATTAATTTGCAGCTGGTGGCACGGAGTCATCGGATCCAGCGCTGTCACCAAGAAGAACAATTGGCCGACACAACAAGTAGATATGTGCACCCGCCGATCATCACGTCATCAACCGTATCTTCGTTTCCGTGCATGCCGCCCAGGTACTTATATGATCAACACCACCGCTCCACTCCTGTAACTGACTTGTCTTCGCTGGCCATGGTCTTCAAGTCATGCGCAATACTGTTGTTCCCCGCCCTCACCTTGCTCGTAAACGCTCAGTCTGGCACACCCCCTAGCAGCTGGCCCCAGGTTTACCCTGGGATGCCCAGCGGTGATTACGGCCCAGAGTGGCAGGCCTGTGCGTCCACATACATCACTCCCTCGACGAACTCACCCAATATCTCTGCCCACAGACTTCCAAGTGACCAACAGTCTTCCCAACGTTACATGGCCCCTTACCCGCAACTGGGCTGGAAATCTTCCTGTCCAGAGGGTGGGTCATCCGAATGATACTCTCTTCTTTTGGGCATTCGAATCATCGAACGGCTCGTTCACTGCTGCCAATGACGAACCTTGGGGTATCTGGCTTAACGGAGGGTCAGTTTGCAAACTTGCCTACTCCACTTGACTGATCCGTTGCGCGTCGACAGCCCCGGTTCTTCTAGCCTCGTCGGGCTCTTTTTCGAGGTCTGTCTTATCGTTTGGTGTATCAAATCGTGTTGCCCAACTCACATTCGACGCAGAATGGTCCTATTCATGTCTCCAACGATTATTCATTGTTCGAGAACCAATATGCTTGGACCACTGTTGCTGATTGTGTGTGGGTCGACCAGCCAGTGTACGTCGCTGCTCTCACTAACCGATGACGTGTCTAATGGACGTGTCTCAGTGGGGTCGGGTTCAGTACTGCCGACTCAAGTGGTTATGGTGAGTCCCGTAGACGTGCCATAACTTGAATCGACGTTGACTCTGTGCCAAGTATATGACGAGGACCAAATGGCGGCTGATTTCGTGAGATCTACCCGTTTTCTCTCCGCGGTCGAGTACTCATACATAATCCAGATGGGCTTCTTGGGGAACCTCGTTAAAGTGTTCCCTAACCTTGCAACTCGTCCCTTGCACCTTATGGGTGAGAGTTATGCCGGAATGTACATTGTGAGTACCGTCCCATCGCCACAAGGTTTGTGCCTGTAACATCTCCCCAGCCATACATCACCAAAGCCTACTTTGAAATGGAGAACCCTCCTGTCAACCTTGCGAGAATCGCCATTGGCGATGGAACAATAGGATCCATAGAGACATTCGTGCTTTTACCCGTGGTCAGCGTTTTAGAAACCTATCCGCAGATTATCGGGTATGACACCGCTGTCTTGGAGTACTTCCGTAAACAGTGCGTGAAAACGTATGCAATGGCGTGTCAATGTTGATCCGTTGTTTTAGGACGGCTCTCTGTGGTTACGACCTCACCCTCTGTTATCCTCAGCACGAACCATTTCCAACCCTCACGTACATCCCTGGCAATAACCCCGTTTCCACTGGCGTAGCTTCTGGGAATTACAAAACAAAGTTCACAAAGCATGAGTTCATGCTTGAGGCCCAGAATCGGTTCGCCGCTAAGCTCACCAGGCGAGACGGTGCCCTTTCGAAACACGAGAGGATCCGTGCGCGCGACGGATGGAAACGCAACCTCGCCGGTCGCCCTAACGGAACGCTCGACCCCTGGTACGGCTGTGATCTATACGACGAGATGCTCGACTATGCCATCAACTTCACATTTCCATGGTGTACGGGGTTCTTTTTGCGATATCTTCATCATGTGCTGATCGCAGACTTGTGTTACAGCTTTGAGTAGGAGCTCAGGGGGCATGTTCGATATTTACAACATCCCTGATGCTTTGAACCCCGAAGCACCTATGGATGCTTCTGTCTTCCTCAATGGTTCCCCTCTCCATGTGTCGATAAAAAATACATACTGACGATTCATCGCCTAGATCCACAAACTCGTACTGCGATCCATGCTCCTACCAGCCAAAATTGGACTGAGACTATCATCTATCCGTTTGGTAACAGTAAGCACGCCTCCGCGTGTCTCACTCTGTATTGACAAGGCCATCCGTAGATTATTCTAACGCCGACCCAAGTATGTTCCGTTCGTTCTTCCGAGTCTAATAAAAGGTTACTCGAGCGACTCTTTTCCAGGCATCGAGTAGGTGCTCTGCTGCACAATCGATCGTGTATACTCAAAAATTGACCAGGCCAATGGCGTTCTTGACCGACCTTGCAACGAATGCAACAGCGCACAACATGAAGATAATCATCTTTTCTGGAAACGACGATTCTCTCATTCCCCACCTCGGTTCTCAGGGTAGGTCCCCTTTCGTGCTCATTTGGATGTGGCTAACGTGTGTCTTCAGTGACCATCCAAGTACGATTTCACCAATGACCCTGGAATATCGTGGTACTCATTTATTACATTTCATAGAATACGACATTTGGTGGAACCCAGGGCTTCACTCGCAAGCCGGAGACGCCATGGTACAATGACGCCGGCGAATTTGCGGGTATTGTCCATCAAGAACGTGGCTGGACGTACGCCCTTGTCGCACACGCAGGGCACCTTGTCGGTTACACCAACCCTGTCTCTGTCAGCGACGATCCTTTCTATTGTTTCGCACGGTCTAACACTCTCGTCGTAGGCCCTCACGCTCGTTCGGGAGTTTATCTTTGGCAACAACCCAACAGGACTCGTCACCAACACCAGCTGCGAATCCGAGTCGGTCACAGTGATCGGCGGAGAGGTGCCCTCCCTGGGCAACGAAATCATGACCGGCCAAGCGGGGATCTACTACGGTTCCGCTACGACCGCGTCCACCTATTTCTTCTCGACTGCGACCGTGAAAGCATGGGACGAATACATGGCGACCGCTAGTGTCAAGGAAGCTCAGAATCCTCGACGAACTTGATCACGAGCAAGGCGCTCCGTCCTGGCTATATCCTGGCGATCTCCTTGACGTAGCAATGTGCAATTGCTTTTCCTTCCTCTTCCCCCCCTCTTTTTCTTTTCCTTACCGGCGTGCTTCATGGGATCGGACTTGCATTCACAGATGGTTCCTTTAGTTGCATTCGTAGTTGCATGACTTGACAGCGTCTCATCTTTTATTGTTAATTGCGGTAACCTATTCACTCGTTCGTCTTTGATGTTGTTACAGTATTGGTGTTTATGTATCTCCACCAGTCGCTTTCATGCACAATCGTGTACTTCCGAGCTGGAGAAGCTCTAGTATAGAATTGAGAGATGATGATCCAACAATGCTCTTGGCTTTATAGTAGGTCTGTCGAGCTCTTAAAAGGGTGAAGATGCCCCCCAAATATGTACTAGGCTGGTTGATTTCATAGTTTTCCGTCGGGTTTTCCCAGACTGCCCACAAGGATATTCTACATGGCATAGAAAACCAATACTGCAAGGCGGAAGATATAGAAACTAAACTGTGCCGAGCTCCATTGCAAATGCCACGGCCAGCTTCGAGAATTCCAGCATGTGATCGAATGAAAATTCAGTCGAGACATCAATGCGGCTAGGAAGAATCAGTAACAATTCATGAAAACATACAAGAACTTACTCCCTGCTCGAATGGATATTGAGGTGGTTAGCATTCTTAAATGATGACTCTGTAATACGATGAGTGAAACAAGTTCGTCCAAGTCAGAATGATGTTACCAATCGTAAAGATGGATGGATATCCAGCCTTGCTCCAAGATGCACTATATCGTGTCGATTAGCATGAAATAGGGAAGGCGGAACAAGATACATACTGGTCTGAACATGCATAACCACACTTGGTCTCGACGTAAGGAATAGACAAGTAGGCATCAACAAGTTGTTTGTTATACTCAGTCAGGCTACAAACCACATCAGCCTTCATAGATATGAGAATAGTGAAAGAGAAACGTACGCGCCATCCACATAGTCTACAATCACGCCGACTTCCTCCTGGGTGCCCTGTTTGACCCAAGCTGTCATATCAAACTAACAACAATGAGCAAAGCTTTGTACAGTTTATACAATCATACCTGACTCATGGCATAAACTTCCACGCCCTGAGCTGCGTAGGCTTGTGCTACTGCCTGTGATCCGAGTAATCCACCCTCCTGTATATCAAATAAGCCTAGATTGGTAGCCTGGACCAAAAAAACTCACTTCTGCGGAGTACCAATGAAACTCGACCGGTCTTTCTGGAACAAAACCAGATGCCAGGAGTGAACGATAGGACTCGAGGATGGTGACCGTGCCAGAGCCGTCATCGTCGGCACCTGAATAAATGTTCACGACATGTTTCACTAATGCTCAACACCACTGACCTGGGGCTCGGTCGAAAGGCCAGAAATTCGTGCTGTTAACATAAGAATAAGTTTATTATATCACATGGACAAACCACTCGCCTGTCTTGATGAGCACCAATAATTACGACCCGATCATCTATTTGAGATGAACCATTGATTCTGGCAATCTGCAACAAGGAAATGAGAGACAGCTGAGCGGCATAGTATATTCCATACAATGGTATTCTGGCCCCATGAGTGCGTGAATTCCTCTATCGTGATGTGAGGCCGCAACAAGGAGGATGCATTCTCATCCGTGACCTACAAAGGTCTCGCTAACGACACATCAGCATAACGACAAGAACCATACCTGATTCACTTTCGACAACAACCATTGCTGACTTTGTTTTCCGGTCTACACACTTGTCTGTTAGCACAAACACCGCGCAATACCACAACGTGAGAGACCTCGCTGCGGTAATCTACCAAAGAATAACAATGAGTATCGAAGAGAAAGATGTAATGAATGACTCATACATCGCGTGTAGAAGCTGGAAAACTTCTCAAGATTCTCTCTTGGGCCAGCAGTCGACAAAGTCTGGATGACCTTGATCACCTGGTCATGCAATCTCGGCGGTGTGTAAGAGACTGCTTGGCATTGAGTAAGGTTTTAAACCAGTCTCGTCAAACACGCACCGGAACCTTGTGTGCTCAAGCGGGAAAAGGCTTCGAGGTTAGGTGTATCTGTGCTAAGGCACGCCGTCGTCACAGAACGCTTGGAACATCCAGTCGGGGTACCTACATATCAAAGAATTTGATTCCTTTCGCCTTGGCCTCAATCTAATTCGGCAGTACATGTCGGGTCAGTTCGATATACTGTGAGAGGTGGTCTCAGTCGAACCTTCTCAAACTCTGTCATGCGCACGGGGTATTGGCCTTCCATTTGCACCAGCCGTTCCTCATTGAGATCGAGGCTGAATCCCTCCATTGCGCTGGAACTCGCATCAAAGGTCTGACCGTTGAGGACTACTTGGGGAGCATTCCCTGAGCCATAGACCGTTGGGATAGTAGCAGCGAGAGATCCCCCGACGACCGGGAGCAGGAGGAGGACGGATCTCATAATGAACGAGATTGGGGAAGTACAAGGTGCCACGCGTCGTTTAAGAAGGGGACGCGCTTGGATTAACAAGAATAAGCAGGTCAAAACTATGGCAAACCCAACGTAACTTGGCCCCGAATGCAACTTGGCCATATTGCTTTAAACAGGCTTGCCACATCATATCTATGGAAGGGCGCTGAACGCGATTCAAATTCAAATGAGCTGGGCCGCTGGCGTCCATGAGGCAAGCCCTCGATAGGACCCGGGCCCCAGGTGGGAAAGTAGCTCGTCATTCACATTCGCTTGAGTCACAGAATCTCATGTCGATCACACTTGACACGAGGGATAAAATTACACGGCTGGAAGACGAACAAAAGTACAGTATACAAGGATGAACGCCGAGTGAATGACGCCAAGACGAAACACGCGAGAGATTGGAAAGAGCCGTTCGTGGGAAGACGTCGCATCGAGTTGACCTATCGAGCTTGTGGGCTGGATTCTTTTCAGAAATGCTCCGACAGAGGGTACGGATAAGCCGAGAAAGAGGACGTGTCGGAAACAGTTCGAATTTCGTACGCATCCGTTCGCTTCGGTTCCATGTTCCACTGACCTGACCTGAGGATCCACGATGCTTGACGACGACGCTTGATGGCAGCCCGACGCATGGCGTACCGAACCAAGAAAAAGGATATCTAGCCAAGATTCAAGGAAGCTCAGAACGAAGAGGGTAACGCAGATAAGAAAAGGGGGGTCAGACCGCAGCGATGGTGCATAATCCTACAAAAGCAAGGACGAAGGCGACGACAGCGGTGGTCAACTGTTCGCGGTAGGATGGCGTGACTGACTCGTTCGAATGGGGAATCAATGAGTCGACGACGGGTGTATTGTTGAATCGGGAGACGATGCGCCCGTCCGGTGCGCTTGTAGTTGTCCGAGATTGATATATGATGTACTGATTGGGATAAAGACATACACTGAGTTGCCCGGGTATACGGCTGTATGTGGATGTGCTGCTGGTAGTCTTCGAGTGTTGCAACGGGCGCGCATGTCTCCCAAAGACAAGGACAACATCAGTACGTCACATGACCGTGAATCCGATGCGGTGTTGCTTATAAATGCATATCCTGTGGCTGAACTGTACAGTTCACCGGTGATTTCCGAGGACCCCAACCAGCCCCGATATTGGTGTACGGAACACTCGACTCGTCAAGACCACCGCCCTTCAACATGGCAAGTCCTTTTTGTCTGGATGCAGCCGTCACGCTCACAGACATTTCCACAGACCAAACGTACCCGCAAAGTCGGTGTGACCGGAAAGTACGGCACTGTGCGTACATCCACACTTCGCTAGTGCGTTCGCTCAACTAAACGTTCGAAAACGTGCAGCGTTACGGTGCCTCCCTGCGAAAGCAGGTGAAAAAGGTGCACTTCTATCCACACCTGCGAACGCCTGAACCGAGCTGATCTTACGGCTTACACAGATGGAAGTGACACAACACGCTCGTTACACTTGCACGTTCTGCGGCAAGGCAAGCGTCTTCCTTCTTGGCTCACAACAATATCTGACCGTTGAATTCCACAGGATTCCGTCAAGCGTACAGCAGTTGGCATCTGGCATTGCCGTGCGTGCAAAAAGACGATCGCTGGTGGTGCTTGGACTGTAGCGACAACTGCGGCTGCTACAGTGCGGAGGTGAGTGACGTCTCCATGCATGGCTCGATATTTTGGTTCTAATTCCGTCGTAGCACGGTTCGTCGTCTGCGTGAACTGACAGAAGCATAAGATACATGGGTTCTCATCTTTACATGTTTTCATCGTGTTGTTTTACATATCTTCACCCAAATGACTATGCTTCATGACGACAAAAAACAATAGCCCATGTCAATTGAAAAGGTGGTCTGCCCCTTGATCGAACTTGGCGATGAAAATGGATCACAAAAAAAGTACATTTATTCAAAGCGGATAGAGACAGACAAATATCAGTGTGAGATGCAACAAATCCATGTCAAGGACCTGAGACTGGGTCATCTGCAGTGGGGCCATCGCCCTCTTCCTCATCATCAGCATCCTCGTCCTCCGCATCAGTGGCGTTATCGTCACTGTCGTCATCACTCTCTTCTTCGCTCTCATTGAACATGAGAGAGATGTACTCATCGCCAAGCTGAGCATCCTGGACCGAGATCTGCTGTGAACTCGAGGCATTGTTAGAGGTACTACCAGAACCAGGAGTGACCGCGGAAACAGCCAAATCAGTAGTGGCGGCGGCGTCGTCCTCCAGGGTCGACGAGGGGGAGCCAGTCTTGATCGTCCTCGTTGCAGTAGGCACCTTGCGGTTGCGATTTGCACGGATGACATGCGGGAGCTTGCATCCCTTGGTCGAACAAGTGCCCCTTTCCGCAAAGTCTGGACACTCCCGGACGTGTTGCATCTGACAATCGAGACCTTTGGAACAATATCCGAGTACTGCAAAGTCGCGACAAACACCGTGTCGTTGGCCCACACGAACGTGAGGGAACGGACAATTCTCCCGGGTACATCGCCCATTGTTCGCAAAATGAACACAGAGGGGAGTGCGTTCCGGGATGGGGTCATGGGAGAGGTTGCAGGACTCGGCGGAGTTGGGACAATTGCCATGCAAAAAGTTCCAACAGATCGCAATCTTGTTGGGGTCGTGCTGGTACATACAAGTGAGACCACGGCTGCAGGCACCTAGGCAGCCGTGGTATGACGAGGGGATCCGTATTAAGGATAGGACATTAGCGCGAAGCAATTTGAGACGCACCTGTTGTGGTAAACCGGGGACATGGTTTGTTGAGATATTTCATGCGCTTGTTGGGTTGGCGGCCTCTGTAATGGGTAATCAGATGGATATCGTCGCAGGGATTGTGGCGGTGGACAGACTGTGATGGTCGACGGGTGTTGTCGAGCGTCATGTTGCGGTTCCTTGGTCGATGTTGCTGAGTACGGGAAGATACCTTTGATTTGTAAGTCCGATGGGTAAGGAGACGGTGTCCATGCGTTGTCCTTGGAAAGTCTGTGGGTGGGGGTATCGGCTTGAGGGGGGCTTTGGTGGGTGCTGGGGGGGGTTTGGATACTGGAAGAGTTGGGTTGTATTCCGGCTGTGTCGCAAACATTGAAGGGGACTCACGACCCTTGCGAACGAGAGAACGAGAGGAGGACTCGAAAGTGACCCCGTCGATGACTACATCACGGGTCGAGGACGGGACTTGGGCCGATCTTGAAAAGGGACGAGGTCGTTGTTGAGCGACCTTGTGCTGGTTGATTGCACCTGGAAGCTCATGAGCGGCGTCCAGCGATGATGATAGCGTCGGATGCACCTGTAAGACGGGCGATTTCTGCCTTGAGCGCTGCGTCGGACGTCGAGGCCATCACGGAAGGGGACAAGAAGGAGGAGCACAGCCGAGTATGACTGATTGTTTACTTATCCACGTTTGGAAGTCAACCACCGTGGACATGCCCCGCTCGCTCTTCGTCCTCTTCGCTCTCTCGTGCATACTCTGGCTCACAACTCGCTCGCCGTCCCCGCCCAGCGACCCCCTGGTGCCCGCTCAGGCCCCCCTTGTCGAGGCGCATTCGCTGACCGTCGTATTGCCCCTCATTTCGAGCACGCTTGCCGCATTGGACGAACTGTTGGACCCCTTCCTTGTCTCCACGAATATCCTGTACGAAGTCGCGATTGTCTGTTCCTATACACTCGTTTCCGACGTCCATCGCAAGCTCCGCGTTGTTCTGTCGAACGCACCCCTTGGACATCCAAAGGTCTCCCTATATCCATGGTCTGGCCTCAAGCATCACCATCAAGCCGCCCTCGAGGTCATTGCTCGAGTAAAGACGCAGTGGGTTCTGCTCCTCGATGAACACGGTTTCCAGCAAGTAGCCGAGTGCGACAGAGCATATCTGCTGCACCCACGTGAAATCCATCTGCCTGTTGGACCCCACGGATTCTCGGGATCGTCTCATAACTGGTCTCAACTCTCGCCCTCTGATCACGTACAACCAGCGGCGTTTCTCGTTCCTCCCTTTGTCGCTCCCTCTACTCTGCTGGCCGAAGTATCTCTCACATCTGCTTCTTCCTCGGTCTGGCCTGCGCTAGGGAATTACATTGCGAAATCGACGCTCGGCTCGTTCGGTGGTATCGTTATCGGCACAGACATCTTGGACACAGTAGCCTGTAATTCCAGGACGGCATTCGACATTACCTTCCCCGATGAGGAATCAGACGACGACCCGGACTCTCACACTCTCGCAGATCTTGGTTCCTTACCCATCTCCCCTAAAGGGTTCTTTGTTTTGGCATTTCCTTGCAAGGAGGACCTCGAAAACTTTATCCCGGCGGCGTGCAAGCTCCGTCACCAAGGATATACCGTATTGGCCTATCTTTACGATACCATCAACGAAGCTGAATCTTCCAGTGTTGTCAACGAAAGGAACTGCACTATACCCTCCTTTCAGCGCTTGAAGGGGACCCCTGGTTTCCCAGATTGGCTCAACTCCCTTGGATCCGTACCCGACATCGTGATTGGTTTGGACCACCAGGACTTTGTTTCGTCAACGTTCTCATTGATTTTGGAGCAACCTCCTTTTCTCAATACCACCTTGATGAGGCTTCCTCGCCTCGAGTTGCCATATGCCGAGTGGCTGGGTACATTGACTCTCCATGAACTGCGCCGTCCGTCCTTCTTCTCTCGCACACTAATTTTACTCTATTTGTGAAATATAGATTGGAACGTCCCCGAGATTACATTCAGTGTAATCACCAACAATCGGCCTTACTCGCTCCGGCGTCTGCTTGAGTCGATCCAACGTACGCTGTTCTACGGTGACAAGGTCGATATACGTATCAACATGGACCAAACTTCTGACCCAGAAACTATGCATACCGTGCAAAATTTTGAATGGTTTCATGGTGATATGGTGCTCCACCACCGGGTCATTCATGGAGGATTACTTCCTGCTGTCGTCGAGTCGTGGTACCCAAACTGCAATGACTCCTATGGTTTGTTACTTGAGGACGACGTTGAATTATCACCTCTCTCTTATGCATGGGTCAAAATGACCCTCTTGCGTTACAAGTTTGTTCATATTCAGCCGGGCGAACGTGCATCCTGACATCTTTGTTAGATATGGAGATTCCAGCCCATCTTCCTCCAACCTCTTCGGGATCAGCCTCTACCAGCAGAAAATCATCGAGCTCCGTCCTACAGGCCGCCAATTCTTCAACGCGCGCACGCTCTTCCGATCCGCTTCGCTCGCTAACCCTTCCACCCCCTACCTCTCGCAAATTCCATGCAGCTGGGGCGCACTCTACTTTCCCTCTCCCTGGCGCGAGTTCCACGACTACCTCTCCCTTCGTCTCTCTCAGTCCGCCCTCCCCATCAGTAGCCCGATCGTCCGAGGGGTGCGCTCCAACAAATGGACCAAATCATGGAAGAAATACTTTATCGAGCTCGTCTACCTCCGCGGCTACGTCATGCTCTACCCAAACTATGACGACTTTGTGTCGTTGTCGACGAACCACCTCGAAGTGGGGTCGCACGTCAAGGACGAACCGGGGGAGGTGTACGAGAAGAAGAAACACTTATTTTCGCTCCCGTTGATGCATCTCTCGGGTGCATTGGCAGGGGGCACGGCGCATGGTCCGAGATTGTTGGATTTGCCTGGAGGAGCGTTGCCCGAGTGGGAGCGACTTCCGGTGTTGGATCTCGTGGGGGAGGTTTCCTCGATGGAGGCGATCCAGAAGCGGGGCAACGAACGGAGGGCTGAGTTGGGCGAATGCTTGGGCGATGTGTCGTCGCTTCCCTCGAGTGTACGAGACCTTTTGTGTCATGTCCCTCTCTAGCTTGTCGATATCTCCATGTCAGACAATACATCCTCTGTTCTGACATCGCACACCAAAGTACTGTGGGTGAGGAGTCGGCGATACGGGCGAGATGCAGGAAGTAAACATGAGACCAGTAAAATCAACCCATTTGATTTGTACAATTCCTGGAAAACAAGATAGCTTTCTGTCCTTCTAACTACGATGAAACGATGCCAAAACCGGGACCGAGACCTAAAATACGTATGTGATCACAGAGAGGAAGGAGGTGGGTACCATGGCAAAAAGGCGGGACCAACCAGCGAGTTTTACCCTCGCCTAGATCGTGATCTGCGAACTATCCAAGCCCAGCGCGTGCAAAAACAAATTCACGTTCGCCAGCTTGGCTTCTCTTTCTTCTTCGTTCATCACGCCCCACCCTTTTTGCGCGCTCGCCACGTTTTCGAGCACTTTTTCGCGCAGACCAGCGACCAGCGTGGACTGCTGCTCCGTCGACGCGTGGAGTGCCAGCGCAGCGAGGAATTGCCAGACGGGCTGGTCGAGCATCTCTGCGCCGGGAGGCTGTGGAGGCATACGACCGTGAATGTTGTGTTGTGTGGGCGTAGCGGCAAGCTGGAGGGTACGTCGTGTAGAGGGGAAGAGCAGGAGGAAATGAGGTGCAAGCAGTTGGAACAGGTGATCAAACATGAGTTGCCTGTAGCAAAAACAAAAAAGGGAAACAGATGAGCCGTTTGTGTTACCGAGGGGTCGTCGATGTTCGTACCATTGTTCAGCATCCTCGGTTGTAGGAATCTCCGTCTCGGCAACACCATTCATTCCCTGCTTGATGATTTCCACCCGACTCATGAAGAGCGTCAGTATTGCAATTCCAGGCTGCAATCGCTTGGTTATCGTCATCTTCTAAGAGTAACATCACGTACCCTAGTCTGAGCAATCATCACTACATCGCTTCTGTCCAAGAGCAACCCCAAAAGGCCGGAGATAAGTCTCAGCTCAGCCTTGGCCACGACCGGCAAGATGCTCTGTAGCACGCTTCCGAGGAAGGCCTGCGTTTGCCTCTCCACCTCGTCTCTGTCAGGTGGGTTCACGTCACTCTTGGAAGAAGGCGATCTGCTTTGTGCGTGGAGATGGGAATCTTCGGGCAAATCGAGTAGGTGAGCATATTTGACGACGTCCAACTGTGAGAAGCATGCGACGAGAAGGGTCATCAGAGTAAGCATGCGCCCGGGTTGGATGTGGCGACTGAGCCTCGGCAAGATTCTTTTGCCTTTTGCTGGAGTGAGTAGTGAGATGAACGGATGGGGATCGCTACACATCCCAAATATTAGTGCGCTCTGCATTGCATTGTAGGTCTAGTGCAGAGGCTGACCTAGTCTCGAGAGGTACCAAGACATTTAGGCCAACCCATATTTCCTCGATGAGACTTTCGTATTCTGCCTGCCTGTGGCACATTCAGTCCCAATGACTAACACCGATGCCATCACACAAGCTAGCACGCACCAGGCAGCGACAGCTTCCTCATCCTCCTCTACAGGCTGGTCTCGCCTCAGTTGCTCGATGTTGAGCACAAGATCATACAGCGACTCGAGGGTAACAAGAACCTCACGCTGCGTGAGGGGATCTTTCCTGACCACACCGTCCTGCTATAAGAGATTAAGTCATGAAGGAAGACGACAATGAAAAACCAACTGACGCCACCTGCATCACCCAACGCCTCCCGTCCCAGTTTCGCAGCTTCGCGTACCGCACCATCGCTATCTTTACTGAGGCTGTGTCCCTGCCCGTCCTCTCTCGAGATGTGCGGGTGCACACCCGATAGTGTGGCAGCCGCATTAGCAGAGTCCACCTGTAGGAGTTGACGCGGAGCAGCTTTATAGCTTCGTCCGGACGTTTTACCGAGGGCACCTTGGAGACTGTGCAGTGCTGGATATCAACGCGAGTCAGCATCTACCCCCGGACTGTCCAAGGAAGACTTACAGTGTAGCCCCTTCTCCCTTTCCCTCATTCTGGCGTTATTAACGATCCTCTCCACTTGCGCCTCCATCTTCTGCATGGCGCTTGGTCTCCTACCACCTGTCTTTTGTCCCGGCATACCCAATCCTACACCACCCCCACTTCCGAACTTCAACACGCGCTCTGAATCGGTACCGGTTTGGAGACCCAGACGGGAACGCAGAAGGGCACCATAAACTTGTGCGTAAAAGTCTTCTGCATATGGATCCTGAGTGACAAGTTGCGATACTTGAATGCGGGTTATAAAGTCCTTGTCGGATTGTGTCATAAGGTCGTTATAGCGTGACTGCGGGAAATGGTCTAGATTACACCCCTCCTGCGCACAAAACGTGAGACGATTTACCATGTGGGCGATCTTGGAAGCCTTCCTCCGTCGCTTTTCCTCCATCCGCTCGGTCTCCATGATCTTGCGCATAGCTTCTGCTCTGAGGGCCTCTTGCTCCACCTGGCTGATACCCTGCATATCTCGCATAAATTCCGCCTGAGCCATCTCCGACAGAAGCCTTTGTTGAAGCTGGATGCTCTGCGGCAAAAACTGCGCGTTATGCTGGTTGATCAGCGGTAGTTCCCCGCCTCCACTTAAACCCGTAGAAAAGGCGGGGGTGGCAGGAGAATGGGTGCGACGTTGCTGCAATGCCTGCAGGTCAGCGTAGCTTGCCTGTCGGCGAGCCTGGAGCGATGGTTGCTGCTGAAGCTGCGAAAGCTGCTGGGCACGAAGTTGCCTCTCGAGCTCCTCCATCCTCAAACGTTCCTGCAGATCCTTCAACCGCTCTTGCTGCTGCCTCTCTTGTTCCTGCTGGAGCATCAAGATCTGTTGCTGGTGTTGGTGCTGTTGATGGAACCTGGGCGACTGCGTCCTCGGCAACAAAGTCTGGGCTTGCGTATGATGCGCCAAACGCGGGGGCGGCGTCACCTGTTGTTGGTGGACCTGATGGAG
>QFEL01004885.1:423-15733 GCA_003316195.1 Neoboletus brunneissimus
ACTGGACCGGACACGAGGGACACGCAGCCCTCCCCCCTTCTCACCCTCGGTACGCCGAGACCTGCTACGAATGCCACCACCTGGGACATATGAGAGCCAATTGCCAGTACTATCAATGCCCACACTGCCTTCGCTGGGCCCCAGGTCACTATGGCTCCCATTGCCCACTTTACCGACGTGTCAACCCCTCTCAAACGTCTTCGACAATGTCTTCGTCCTCACGTCGTACCCACTCATCCTCGTCTTCTGCTGCCGCCCCACCTCATCCAGTACCACTGTTACAACTCGTCCTAACCCCTATCCCTTTTTCGGCTTCGCCCCTGTCTCACACCTGTGAGAACCGACCACACACCCGTACCCCGCCCCTAGTCCTCGACCCTCCTCGCCTAGGGAGGCCATCACTGTTCCTAACGTGAACCTCTTGCTTGGTCTCTTGACTAGACTTCGCTCGGACCCTTCGTCTTCCGTCCTCACCCTACTCCGAGTTACCCCCTCCGCCCTACCCTCCGCCATAGACCCGTTCCCGTGCCTATCCAGGAACGCCCTACCTCCCCGTCACCTTGGACCTTCACCGGTCACATCTGGGGATCTTCCCCATCACTATCGTTTATCTATGAATCTGCCCAGGATCTCCCCCTGGCGCCCTCGTACGCTTTCTCCTCGTTCCTATTCACCTTGACGTTCTTCATCTACCATACTATTGGTGCTATCAGCACACCCCTTCGCCCTAATCATGCGTCCTATCGACGTCATGCTGTAGTTTCCCCTTTGCCCCGCTTACGCGGTCCCCCCACCCTCGCTTACTTCACACCTGGCACTTTAGCTTGCGCGCCCTTCTGACGGCCCTGCCCTTTGCCCACACCCTTTGCCCACATTCGGGCTCCTCTTGATTCGTTTACTTATATACCGGACCTCTTAGAACACTTGTAATCTATCTTCGTCTTGCCTGGTATTCCCCTAGTACCTTGCACCTTGGACCCTGGACTTCCTCTAGCGATGTAGCACCTGTACTTCGCACCTTGCCAATGTCCATCTCTTGATCATCTTCTGCTGCTGTCTGGCGCCCCCGTCAGGACTTCCTCGATCAGAAGATGCTACCAGGCCTACGTCTTCAGCTAACCGGTTGGAACGTAACACCCGCACTCAGCCCCTCTGGTCGCATCTCCAATGCTCTCGCGCTCTGCGATGCCCTCATGACCTCCACCTACCCTGATTAGTCCGTAGCATCTAGATGACAGAACAGCACTTACCCGTTTTCTGGCCGCTTCTTCGGCCTCCCTCTGCTCCTCCGCCCTGCGCTCCTCTTCTGCCCTACGTGCAGCCTCTGCCTCCGCCCTCTGACGCGCCTCCTCCGCTCTCCTCGCCTCCTCCATCCTCCTCCGTTCCTCCTCCGCCCTCTGCTCCCTGACATGCCACCGCCACTCAGCGAACTTTGCGGCACACACCTCCTCCTCCTTGTCGCTGCCCTCCACCAAATGTTCTTCGGACCACATCTTCATGTTTTCAATATTGGACATGGTGGTTCGAGTTCAAGAGAATGGACAGCATTCACTGGACTTTATAGTCTGTTTGTTGACGATTCAAACTCCGACCCCAACCACTCTGCATTGTATCCTCTAAAGGCCCTCAAAGGTTCGGGCCTAAGAGGGGAATACTGTCATATACTGCAACTCCAACCTCCGGAACTCTTCTCCGACCTCTGTATATACATCCTCCAGTGTGTTCTCACCCAGGACTTTACCTCTGACCTCCAGACTTCGACCTCCATACATAGCTTCTATATATATTTTAGTTCCACTTCCTAGATACCTCCGACCAATGTTCGCTTATCGAACACAGCTCTGGCTATGTACATCCTGGCTTCGGTATTCTGACTCTCTGTCTTACTCATTCATTACTAACTCCTTACTAATCCACCCAATCTCCGTACTATATAAAGTGTACAATTCCGTAGTAAATAGTTAGCTCGAATATCAACTTTGATACAGACTCCAAACCCTCTGAGTCTCATCGTCATCTTCTATCTCCTCTCAGCTCCAAAATCCGAGGCAACCATGATCAGTAAGGGCGCACCACATAAGGTGAAGCCAACGCCTCGACCCCTCCAAAACTCCAGAATGTCGGAGTTACCCCCAGGAGTCTGACACAGTCTTAACAGTGAGTTGTAACACAAAGCGAGGGGGAGTGTTGAAGTATAGCATAGTTACACTAGTATTTAGTAGTATTACATAAGCATGTACCTTTGACTACTTAGTTCACAAGTCGTGACTGAGTTACAATAGGAGTTTCAATTTTTCTTGAACACAAACCACAACCTTCAGTGACAACCCCAGGTATGTAGTCATAGGACTCTTTCTCCCTCAGTACAGTGCTTACTGCACTGGGTCCCGTTATATGAGGTACTCGATCTCCTCTCAACAAAAGGTTCAGGTCGTTTAGAAAATAAAAGCATAAATTGATTGGGTGGGATACTAAGCGCTCTTGGCGCAGATGGGTGGGCTTCATGAAATTCTCGAACTGCATCTTTTGTGTTTGACAGATTAGATTTCGGCTCCCATGTATGGTCCGACTCAGAGTAGCCCCTCCAATGGACTAGGTATTCAAGTTTGCCTCGTTTGAGGTGGGAATTGACTACATAATTGATCTCCCATTCATTGTCATGGTCCTCAGTGACTGTTACCAGTCCTGGGCAGTATGAGGATTGCCCCTCCATATGTTCACGGTACAGTTTCACCCTAGAGACATTGACAACTGGGTGGATCTGCATAGATTTAGGTAATAGTAGTTTAACGGCATTCCGGCTGATGAGTTCCGTAATTTTGAAGGGACCAAGCCACTTCTCTGATAAATTTTTTGATGCACGTGTTAGACGTAAGTTTTCTGTTGTGAGCCAAACTTCTTGGCTGATGGTATACTCTGGTGTGTCTGATCTGTGCTTATCTGCTTGCAACTTCATTTGCTGCTGAGCTTTTTCCATATTTTTTTGTATCTCATCTATAGTTCCTTGCATATCTTTCATGAACTCTTGTGCTGCTGGCGCCTTATTCTTTGAAAGGGGTTCTATACCCATGCGTGGTTCATAAGAACAAGTGACTTTGAAGGGTGACTTCTTAGTTGTTGCATGTTTTTTGGTATTGATGCTAAATTGAGCAATGGCAAGCCAGTCTGCCCATGCTTCCTGCTTATCAATGCAGAAGATTCAAAGGAACTTTCCAACTTCCTTGTTTACAATTTCAGGTTGTCCATCTGTTTGGGGGTGAAAAGAAGTGGATAATTTAGTGGTAATATTGAGGGCCTGGTTAACCTCTTTCATAACTTGTGCAGCAAATTGAGGTCCACGGTCTGATGTAATAGATTTAGGAAGACCGTGATGCTTCCAAACATGGTTAAAGAATAGCCTGGCTGTATCCAGGGCTGAGCATGTGTCGGAACATGGAATCAATTCCACTTCCTTAGAGAGTCGATCTACGACGGTGAGAATAGCGGTGTAGCTGTGGGATTCGGGTAAACCCATAATGAAATTGGCAGAGATGTGTTCCCACAGGGTGTTCGGTATCAGTAAGAGTTGTAGCAAGCTGGCTGGGGCTGTGTTCGTGCCTTTAAACTGTTAGCAGGTTTCACATTGAGTGACGTAAGATTTAATGAATGTAGCCATTCCTGGCCAATAATAATTATGTTGAAGCAGTTCCAGTGTCTTGTCATAGCCTGGGTGTCCTGCGATGGGGGAATTATGGTGTTTCTCAAGGATCTCCATCCTGAAAAGGTTCGAGTCTGGGATATAGATACACCCATAGGAGTCGAAGAGAACGCCATCGTGCTCATCAACGACGATACCCTTCTTCTCAAGTTTCTTGACGTCTTCTTCAGTGAGTAAGCACACCGCATTAAATATCTTCTGACACAAAATGACCCCATCATCGTTGATCACTGTTATGACTCTCAGGGATGAGGTCTTGAACACTGGCTGGATCTGCCTAATGACTATATGCCAAAGCCACGTGAGTAAAAAGATGAGATGAGATGGAAGTAGTCAAGTTCTCAGGTCGTAACTGTTGGAGCTCCAATAAGGCCACAAGGAAGAGACTTAGCTCAACCCACTAGTAACCCCTGAAAGCCAGAAACGAAGTGGATTAGACTGGGGATTCCAGTCGCAAAGTGTCTACTTTTATATGTTACAAGGATGTGCACGGACCCTGCTTGGCATGGGAAATATTACGAATGATGATGAGTAATGTGAGAAAGATGAGTAAGAAAAGAAGTAGCGTGTGAGAGAAGAGTGGAAATTAAGAACACATGCTAATGATGTCATGGGTCTAGGCCTGATCACATGTGTGTTCCCATGGTCACGTGCACGCATCGAGAAGAAATGAAGGTACAGTGGTGTGTCGGATGTTAAGTATAAAAATTGAAAAATAAGGTATATATTGTTACAATCACGATGCTAGATCAGATCTTCTCTGGGGAGATAACAACTACTCCTTTATTGTCATTTTCTATTCCCTCAGCATGATCTTCTCTTCTAGAGAGAGCATCCGATTTTGTCATAGTGGATCCCGGTTTGTAATGCCAGGTCATGTTGAATCGGGAAAGGTACATAGCCCATCTTGCCTGTCGGCGATTGAGATCTTGTCGGGTCATGAACCACTATAGGTTCGCATGGTCATTCCAAATCTTGAAGGTGTATCTAGCTCCTTCTAGATGATGACACCATTGCTCTAGTGCCTGAATGACCGAAAGCATCTTCTTATCAGCAATTGGGTAATTCTGCTCTTGCGGAGTCATAGCATGTGAAGAGAAGGCAATGGGGTGCCAGAGCCCATCGTCCTTCTTGAGGGAAAGTATGGCACCTGTAGCAAAATTTGATGTGTCGCACTCTAGGCGATATTTGCATGTGTTGTCCGGATAAACTAATATTGGTGCAGTGATAAAGAGCGACTTTAGTGTGTCAAACACGTTTTGTTGGGCTTCTTCCCAATGGAAAGGTTCATCCTTTTTCATGAGATCATGAAGTGGTCTAGCCACTGAGGCATAGTCTTTAATAAAGCGGCGATAGAAGTTCACCAAACCTAAGAAACTTCTGACTCCTTTCACTGTTTTTGGCGCTGGCCATTCCCTAATGGCTTTAACTTTTGTCCCGTCCGTGAAGATGCCGTCCTTTGATACGATCATACCGAGGAAATCTACTTCGTTGGTAGAGAAGGTGCATTTTTCTGATTTGACAAACAAATCTTTTTTTTCCAGCCTTTTGAGTACTTCTAGTACAATTTTATCATGTTCTGCTTGGTTTTCTGTTTTCGTGAAAATCAGGATGTCGTCAATGTAAACAACAACGACTCCTTCCATATCAGCAAAGATATCATTGACCATTGCTTGGAAGGTCATGGGGAAATTGCATAATCCTAAGTACATAACGAGGGGTTCAAATGCTCCGCGGTGACACGTGAATGCAGCTTTCCATACATCGCCTTCCTTAATGCAAATGTTGTTGTATCCCCAACATAAGTCCATTTTCGTAAATAATTTAGCTCCTTTGAGCTGTTCAACAAGCATAGAAATCAAAGGGAGAGGGTAATTGTTCTTGATGGTACCTTCATTAAGGTAGCAGTAATCTTGAACCATCCGCTTTTTACCATCCTTTTTGGGAATAAAGAAGACTGGCGATGTCTGAGGGGACTTACAAGATCTAATGTAGCCTTTTGCGAGCTGGTCGTCAATAAATGTGTTGACTTCTTCCTGCTCCTGTGGCAATAGAGGGATCAAATGGCCCTTTCATGGGATGTAACCTTCTTTAAGATCAATCGTGTGGTCCCAAGGTTTCCTCTTGGGCATTCTTTCCGATTGCTTCTTGCTGAAAATGTCTAAATATTTGTGATAAGCCAGGGGTACTAACTCTTCGGGAGTTTTCTCTTTAGGCTTCTCTTTTAGCTCTTCTAGAGCGTCTTCGGCTATCTTAGCCTCAAGGGCTTTTATTGTATTGTATACTTCATATTGGATATCTAATTCTTCGCGGTCCACCCTCTGTGCATAATAAGGGGCGTCTTGCAGTGCATGGCAGTGCATTGGGTAACGTGTCATTTTGACTGTGCCCTTGGTCCAATCAATCTCTGGATTGTGGTGCTTGAGCCAGGAATATCCGAGAATGAAGGTGTTCTTGCCAAGATCCATGACTTCGGCAGTAACTTGTTCACGGTGGCCATTGAACTCTAAAATAAGGTCTGCACTGTGCGTAATAGAACCCGCTGAATTCTTGGTTCCGTTTACATTGTATACGGGGATTGGCCGCTCAAGGGCCATGAGTGGGAGATTGTGGGTCTCCGCCCATGTTTTATCAATGAAAATCACGTTTGCACCTGAATCAAGCAGGGCTTGTGTTTTTGTGAATTTTCTATTTTTTCGTCTGGAGTGTGATGCTGGTGAGATTGAGATCTCCATGAGAACCTCTCTCTCAATGTGTGCGTTTCGCACGAAAATGTTGTCTGAGAATTCTGAACTAGGAGAAGGGATTAAAGTGGGATTTATCACAGGTTTACTCCTGCCATCAACGTCTAGCATTGACTGCCTGTGTGAAGAAAGTAATGAATAGGGGGGATCTGTAGATTCTCTGTCATCTTCGGTTTCCTCTACTGATAAATGTGTGAATCAGTTAATGTTTGCGGCATGTTATGGTCGCGTAACAGAGTGTACTCACGATTCGTACTTATTACTTTTCTTTCAGTTTCTCAGTCACGTGACTAGATCACGTGCACACCCACGTCTATTTATTTTTCTTCTTACATTTCTCTAGGAGACAACGGACTCCGTGCAACTCTGAGATACCCCTTGAGGGTCACGTGACAAGGTCATGTGCTAGTCCAGATCTCAGATGGACACTTTATCCATATATGGTTATATTCACTTCTCACATTCATCTCCGTCTTTATTAAACTTCCATTCTGCCACACCGTGTGTGCACCTCATGCTTTTCATTACCGTTACACTTCCATTCTACATGCATATGCCTCACTTATTTAATTACCGCTCGCCCTATGCCCTAGATCAGAGATCTAGCTACATCATGTACAAACATTAGTATGAATATATAAACCCAGGGAGCTACGGCTGGTATCTCCAGTCTAGTTCTCTTGGGAGTTTCAACCCAATAGTTCCTCTCAGATCCTTTCCTCTTCCTTGTCAAGGTTTTAGTTGATTTGCCTAAGCCTAGCTTTGGGCCATTTCACGGCACACCTAGATATGCACGTTGGACGTTCTAATTTTTTGATGCGAACGTCTCGTAATCTTTGAACCATGCTCTCGCTTCGCCGAGAGACATGCCAGCAATGGACTTGTTCCAGTCCTTTCCTTTGCTTTTATCCTTTTTGGTGCTTTTATCCTCATTCCAGGAGGTTGCTAGTTTGGACTCTTTGCAGTCCTTGCAGTCCTTCGACTTTTTTACCTCTGCACTTCAAGTCTGCCGCGCGTCATCGGTCTTGGGTTTGTATTTGGAGCAGGTTTTCTTATGACCGCCTCCTAAGAATTGGCATTTGCCGCACTGCTTCTTTGGCTTTCTGCAGTCATGGGCGAAATGATCTCCTCTGCAATTGTGGCATTTAATCGGGCTTTTGCCTTTGCCCGTTTTTGTTGCGCTGACGTCCATGGCGTCAGGGTCCCTTGTTTTGGCCCATTCGGCCGTTCCTTTGTTTATGAAATTCAGCAGTTGCTTTCACATTCCTGCTGTTCTCAAGGTGTTTTTAAATGTTGACAGGTTGTCATACCTGCCATTGTCAAGGATGAGCCTTTCTACAATGGCTCGATCGGCGTTTGTTTCCAACAATTCAATTAGGCGGCTGTCGCCCCATTCGGTCATGTTGGCATACATGTCAAATTTGACCAGGAATGAATCCATGGTCATTGAACCCTGTTTCAGGTTCGTGAGAGCTTTTCAGTTCCAATCCTTTTCAGTAGAGGAATGGAAATGTGTTTCGATGGAATAGGCGAAGTCTTCCCACGCCTCTGTTCTGTATCCAAGTTCTAACATCTTCGTCAGCCTGGCTCTTGCAAACGCTCCTGCATCCCCTCCAGTCATTCGAAAGAGGACAGCACAAATGCCATTTTGTCCGCTGAGTGCGGTCTGGTTGATGTTTTGCCAGGTCCTTATCCTGGTCCACCATTCTTTGAATTCTTTCCCCTTTTTACCTGAAAAGGTTCCGGGGTCTTGGAATATTTTTGACAGCTTTGGTTCGGAGGATATCGAGCCTCCTGAGCTGCTAGCTCCTCTTGATGTGGACGGTGCCATGACTTGTGCCTCTAACTGTTCTACTGTGCCAGCAAGGTTCTTGTTTAGCATCTTAGCTGTTTCCAGCTCTTGTTGTTGCATCTCCATGTACAAACGGAGTTGTGCTGCTAGGTTCCCCCAGACTCCTTCGGTCTGAGCGGCTTGCGAAAGTGCCTCTGCAATCACAGTGGAAAGGAAAGTCATATTTGGAAAATGAAAATAGTAATGTTTCTAGAGATAACAAGAAGGCTTGTGGAGTGATAAACGGGGCCTAAGTGTCTTTGTAGTGTAATTTTCATCTGACAAAGGCTCGCCTCCTTTCAGTCTCCATATCTGTCTATGATAGACCTTCTTCTGTCTCTTTGCCTTTGGAGCTTCCTCTAACTCCAGTGTTTCCTCTTTTTCTCACTTTACTGTGACTGTCTCTAGTCTCAGAAGAAGACCATTGTAATGGTAGATGGCCCCAGTCTCTTGTAGGCCTGGAGTAATTGATTTGGGTCTGACTGGCGGCGGCGTTAGCATGGAGGTTAGGTACTCCAGTTCTCCTTTGTAGTCGTTGGGGTTGTATGACCACTCTCTCTGCTGTCTCTATGGCGGGGGTGACAGTGCTTGCAGCAAGTACCTGCTGTCGCCAAGCGTAGATGTCTGGTCTAAGATGTGGCCTTGAGACGAGCTGAGTGGGCTGCCCCACACTAAGTGGTTGAGTAGGTGTCGAGGGTGCTCCTCGTCATATGGATCCGTGGGAAAGTCATTTGACCCAGGACCAAAACTGAGCGCCCTTAAGAATGCTGTAGCCAGTGAAGGCTCTAGCGGTGTCTCTCCACGCACTGGGTTCAGTGCCTCTCTGGCTGCCACAACCTGCTCTTGATCTCTTCTAGTAACTACTAACTCCCACTCTCTATCTGTGGGCAAGGCCCCTTGTGGCCCCCTACTTGCAATGTAAGGGTGGTCAAGTGAAGTCGCTGGCCCCCTGTCTGGAGTTGGAAGTGATCGGAGTGACCTGTGGAAGACGATAGGCACTAGCACCTTCGATGAGTACACCTAGTCCTAACTTTGAGGAAAGATCGGTCGACGCACTTGCTGATGCAGACAATGGTAGGTAAAGTTGATAAGGGTAAGCTGGAAAGTATAGTCTAGTTCTAGTGAAATGACCCAAAGCAAGGCTTAGGCAAATCAACTAAAACCAACCAAGAAAGTGGAGAGGACTGAGAGGATCTCTTTGAAGGTGAATTCCCAAGAGAACTAGACTGGGGATACCAGCCATAGCCCTCTGGGTTTATATAGCAAACTAAACTATGTGTACATGTTGTGATTGAATCCATGATCTAGGGCATAGGGTGAATGGTAATTAAATACGTGAGGCATATGCATGTAAAATGGAAGCTAAACGGAAATGAAAGACATGAGGTGCACACACAGTGTGGCAGAATGGAAGAGAATCATAGAGCGGAAATGATCATGAGATCAAATGTAACCTAATAAAGATAAAGTGTCCATCTGAGATCTGGGCTAGCACATGACCTTGTCACGTGACCCTCAAGGGGTATCTCAGAGTCGCATGGAGTCCATTGTCTCCTAGAGAAAGGTGAAAAGAAATAAGTTAGATGTGGTGGTGCACGTGATCTAGTCACGTGACTGAGAACTGATCAAAGAAAAAGTGATAAGTATGAATCGCGAGTACACTCTGTTACACGACTGTAACACTGGGTGTCCAACAAACCTGTGATCTTATTATGAGTCAATATTATTGGCTAACACTAAGAAAAGACATCAAAACCTACATACAAGGTTGCAACAACTGCCAAAAAACAACAGTCAAAACTGTTACGGTTTGACCAGGGGAGGGCGACCGCAGACCCGAAGGTAGGAAGCTCCTGTCAAAGGGGGGGGGAAGGGGCGAGGCTGAGGATCAGGGTTGAAGGGACTAGGACGCAGGGGAAGACCAGGATCGAAGGTCCTTGGTCTTACTCAACTCAGGTCTAAGGCCTTATTGTCAAGAACGAAGATAGCAATGCTGTTACGTTTGTAGCATAACAGGTGACACGACTCGTGTCCGCTAAGTCCCGAGTGGACAGTTTAGCTGGCTGGAGCTAGGTCTCCGAGCAAGGGGATTCTGGGGCATTACTTCCTAGCTGAAGGAGAGAGGGGGCGAGCAAGTGAGGTGAGTCGAGGTCGGGGAAGATGCGATCTCGGAACTTGTAGACACGAAGTATTGTGTAGATCAAAGTTACCGTACACAAGGAGAGTTTGTGCTACTTATAGTAAGGGTTCAAGGCCCGCTTGGTGGTAGTAAGTATAGGGGGAACTATGAGGTAGCATGCGAGAGAATGCTACCGAGGAGATATTGAGTCTGTGGCCAATGAGTCGTCGATCAACCGGAGTCAATAAGTAAGGGGAATAGCGACCAAGGGGCGTTGTGGGGGAAGTAGAGAAAAGGGTCCGTTGCTTACGTCCTCATTACCAGGTCTTCGCCAAAAGCCTTTGCGAAGGCTGTGTTCCACACTGCTTCGTCTCCTAGAGTCAACAGAACGTCTTCCCACTCGTCCATCTCCGTGATCGTGGGAAGAGGTATCTCATGACCAGTCACGTGGGCCGTATTCGTAACAAATGCCTTAGTCGGTCCAGTGACAAATGAAAGGGGAATTGCACACAGAGGTGAGCTTCAAGGGTAGATTTCGGGAAGCCAAGCTACCATACTGGGTTATCAGGGCGAGAACTAAATAGGGTACTCTAGGGTGCACAGACCACGCTGGGATAGGAAAGTAGAGGATAGAGGAAAAGGGGTGCACATGGTATCTGAGCAGGGGTACTACAGCAAGGGCACGATAGGAGGAGGGGAATGGAAGTAGTACTCAGAAATGAAGATCGGAGATAAAAGGGAGCACTGTCCAGGGTGGAGGAGAAGGGTTCAGAAATGAATCCAGGCTAGGCTGTGTATGTTTTTAAAGTTTAGAATGGAAAGGCACTGACTGAGAGTGGTGAAGAGTCACGCTAAAATGAGTTTTGATAACATGAGTCACAGTATGGCGAGTTATGAACAAGAGAGGCATAGCTGAGAGAGGAGTCAAGCAAAGTGGAGAAAAGAAAGTAGGTGCATGGACGAATCATAACAAAAACCATTGCCAGGTCCACTCCACTCCAACCAAATACTATCCCCAACATTCCATGGGAGATCATTTCCATTAATATCATCGGTCTGCTTCCTGAGTCTAATGGCAAAAATGCCATTCTAACAATAGTTGACTGATTCTCAAAAATGATCCACCTATTTTCCATATCCATTGACATCACCTCATTAGGTGTTGCCAAGATCTACCAAGACCATATCTTCTGCCTCCACAGCATACCACAGAAGGTCATTATGGATAGAGGATCCCAATTCATCTCTTCATTTATGTGCAATCTATATACCTTACTCAAGATTGAAGCAAATTCATCAACCACCTATCACCCTCAAACTAACAGACAGATGGAACAAATGAATGCAGAAGTAGAAGAGTACCTTCACTTTTCTACCAATTATGAACAGATGGACTGGACTGAATGATTACTGACAGCAGAATTCACACACAATCAATGCATGTCCTCAGCCACTGGTTATTTGCCATTCATTCAAAACTATGGACAGCAACCCCACATAGAAGAGGAACACCAAAAAAAGATCTGAAATGAATCTGCAACTCAATTTGTCAACAAGATAAAACATTTACAAGCTCAAGCCAGGCTTGCTTTAGAACAAGCAGTGGCAGATATGAAACATTTCCATGACTGAAAGGCTAGAACTCCAAGAGAGTACAAACCAGGCAATCACATCCTTCTCAATGCAACAAAGATCTATATGGATCATTCTTCAAAGAACCTCAATGATTGAAGGTACAGCCCATTTTAAGTCCTTGAAAAAGTAGGTCCAGTGGCCTATAAACTCAAATTGGACAAATCTCAGTATGGAATTCATCCTGTTTTCAACAAGTATCTTCTCTGGTCTTATAACCCAGGAGAATTCCCCACTTAGAAAACTTCACCTCCTCTTCCTCCAGATATTGTCACCCAACAAGAAGAACAGGAGATTGAGTCCATTGTCAACTTTCATGAACAATGAGGAAATTTTGAATATCTTGTTCATTGGTGTGGATTCCCTTGTGAGGAATATGAATGGAAGAAGACTTCAGAACTTACACATGCCATACACATCATTGCAGAATTCCATCACCTCAACCCAATGACCCCTCAAGGCCCTCACTTCTCTATAGTATGTTCCTCCATGGAAGATCCAGCCTGCTTCTGTCCTATTTGTGTTCCCCCTACTATTTTACCTAACTTTTTACCCCTTTTTACCTCTCCTGAATTCTTTGCTTTTCATGATCATTTCAACTATCTCCCAGATTCCCTCTTTGATATTCCTATCTCTTCTACCCCAGTTATCACTGGTATCTTGGTTGACCAAGACATTCAACCTTGAAAAGGAGGTAATATTAGAATCTCCCATTTCTTTCCTTCTCACTTCCATTCCTTTCTATCACACTCCTTTTGAACTTCCTAGAACATCCTATATGACATCATTACATACATCATTTTCCTTCCATAACATTCTATAATGTTCTTTAGCATGGTCTATGTATACACTCACTAGATATATAAGTAGCATGACCCATACCTGTTGTCTTTAGCTTCAGAATTGTTATTTCCTTGTCTCATAGTGGTCTTTCTTTGAGGTCATTGGTTTGCAGTATCCTGACAAATTCTGTTACGTTCAAGCCTGGATAGGCCCGAAGCATAGACCGGTAGGCGACTTCTTGTCGAGAAGGTCCTGACAGGGGTGCCAGACAATAGAAGAAGGCGATCAAGGAGGTTGCATAGGCAGGGTACATGAATACAATAGGTATAGCCAGTAGGGACTAGGTACAAGTCCAGGGAAAGAACCAGTAAGCTGAAGCTAGGGTTCAAGTAGCTAAGATCATCCTATATATAAGGATATTGAATCAAGAGGAGCCCGAATGTGGGCAGAGGGCATGGGTCAAGGGCAAGGATGTCAGAAGAACATGCAAGCTAAAGTGACAAGTGTGAAAGACAGGGGTAGAAGGCTGCGTAAGTGGGCGAAAGAGGTATACTATAGTATGTCATCACAGAGACGCATGGGCAAGGCAAAGGGTGTGTGGATAGCACCAACAGTATGGTAAACGGAAAGTGTCAAGGTGAATAAGAAGCAAGGAAAAGCGTACGAGGTGACCAGGGGAAGATCCTGGGCAAATGTGAGGACAAGTGACAGTGATGGGGAAGATCCCCAGATGTGACCTGTGAAGGTCCAAGGTGACGGGGAAGTAGGGCATTCCTGGATAGACACAGGAATGGGTCTATGGCGGGGGGTAGGATGAAGGAAGTAACTCAGAGTGGGGATGAGGACGGAAGACGAGGAGTCCGAGTGGTGTCTAGTTGTAAAACCAAGCAAGGGGTTCATGTTAGGGACAATGACGGCCTCCCTAGGCAAGGAGGGATGAGGGGCAGGGTACAGGTGCGAGGGTGGCTCTCACAGGTGTGAGACAGGGGCTTAGCCAAAAAAGAGATAGGGGCTAGGCGAGTTGTAACAAATTCCATCTGTCCACTCTGAGTGCAGAAATGTCATAGTTGGCCATTCTGGGAATTTGAGTCTTTGAGTGGACTACTGAGCTCAGGTGGGGCTCATAACCTATAGAATACTGAAATGCCTTGGAATAGAGTTGAACCACTGTCTTTCTATTTTTAGATTAATCATGTATGACTTTCCACACCTGGGTAGTATATGTGGGCAATTCCCTATGAGTCAATATGATAGGGACAATATAAACACCCCCAGTAATATTTATTTGTGCCATTTCATACTGTGCTAAAATAACATTATAGTGTTTATTATCTGTTTGATCCTATTTTGCAACTATAGCCTAATCTTGCAATACTATTGTAGTCCCTATGATAGCTCTGACTATGTCCAACCAAACCACTTTTCATCTTCCTGATCATACAGTGGCTCAAATAAGTGTTTCAATGTTGGGCCATTTTGGAAAGACTTGACATTTACAAGAGAACCAAAATATATTAGCTTTAATCCTTGCAGGATCATCAATAGCCCTAACCCTTGCCCTGAAGATGAGCTCTTGGTCATGTGATTTGGTTGCCATGGCACTGAGATATAAGCATTTCAAAATGACATGTCATTGGGACACTTATTTGACCTTGATGTTACTAGTTATTATTTAGTAAATAACATAAGGATTTGACAGCTTCTGATGGATGCTACACCCTAGCCTTGTCTTATTATGTAAATTACATAATCCTAGGTGATATAAATGGCATATACTAACCCTGATTTACCATAAAACCCATTTTTGTCTTATTTAGGGCCAATATGCTTATTTTTAATGAATCTGGCCTTTTTGTTTATAAAGTCTAGTCCAAAAATGATCTGGGAGAGTCTGCTATGACAAGGGCCATTAACAGAATCAACCAAGACAAGGAAAACATTGAATTAGAATGTTCTTGCAAGCTTTCTCCTACTGTTAGGAGAATAATTGTCTCTAGTATTATTACTTGAAGAGCTGAAAATGCTATCCAGGCCACTCCTCTTATCAATTCTGCCCATCTCTTGCTGTCCCTTCCCAAACTATGCACCATGTGCATATGTCTGCATCCCTGAAGACTATAGTCCAGAAAAAGTGTTTGTCAATTATAAGATATAGACTGATCTTTGCTTTCAAGCATCAAATTTGCACTGTGCAGGGATAAACTAGGGTCATCTGGTCAGATGAGACCAAGATTAGGATTTGGTCAAATGAAAGAGTGTACATATGTATGAAAAGTGGCAGAGAAGCCTTTGTAGTAAGAAAGTATATATATGGATTAGTGAAGTTTGGGAAAGATTCCTTGATGGTTTTGACATGCATGAGTTGGAATCCTTGTAGAGGTGAAAGGAAGAACCAATCCTGAGCAGGATGAGTATTCAGGATGGCATTTTCAGCTCTTCCAGAGAATATGTACTAAAGACAATTATTCTTCTGGCAGTAGGAGAAAGCTTGCAAGAACATTCTA
>QFEL01004897.1:1820-16303 GCA_003316195.1 Neoboletus brunneissimus
GTACCTTCAACTACTTAGCTCACAAGTCGTGGCTGAGTTACAATAGGAGTTTCAATTCTTCTTGAACACAAACCACAACCTTCAGTGACAACCCCAGGTATGTAGCTGTAGAACTCTTTCTCCCTCAGTACAGTGCTTACCGCACTGAGTCCCATTATACAAGGTACTTGATCTCCTCTCAACAGATGCAACCCGAAATTGTATGATTAGTGTTATAACCTTAAAAGGGCTAAGGTCTGAATACTGGCCGGACACACTTATAGCGTTATACACCAGACGCTTGCGATAAAAGAGTAAGAGTGGGAGATAGCCAAGTACCAGGTCGTAACTGTTAGAATCCCAATAACCCCACAAGGCAAGAGACTTAGCTTAGCCTGCTAGTAAGGTCTGAAGATCAGAAATGAAGTGGATTAGACTGGGGATTCCAGTCGCAAAGTATCTACTTTATATAGGTTACAGGAGTGAGCACAGACCAGTCTTGGCATGGGAGTTATTATGAATGATGATGAGTAATGTGGGAAAGATGAGTAAGAAAGAAGCAGCGCATAAGAGAAGAGCAGAAATTAATAACACGTGCTGATGATGTCATGAATCTAGACCTGGTCACGTGATGTTCCCATGGTCACATGCATGCATCGAGAAATATTTGAAGGTATCATGATGTGGGAATGTTTAAGTGAAAAATGAAAAATAAGATATAATATTACAATTAGTTTCATGAAGTTGAAAGATGAAACACCTAGTAAGGTGCAACAATATCTGGTGTATATTGAGCGTCAGTATTCATTTTTGCCAAAGGCGATACGAGCTGACAATGGCTGTGAATATATCAATAAGAATTTACAGATCTGGTGCCTCGACTGGGGAATTGAAACCCAAATGACTGCACCCTATACACCAGAGCAAAATGGTGTTGCTGAGTGCTGGAATAAAACCATTGTCGAATTAGTGCACTCAATGATATTTGCGCATGACTTACCAAGTGAACTGTGGCCAGAAGCAATGATGCATGCTACATTTGTTTGTAATCAGGCTTTCACAAAAGCTGTACCTGATGCAACACCACATGAGAAATGGACAGGCAAACGCCCTGACATCTCATTTATCCAGGAGTTTGGATGTCCTGTTTGGATACTCAATCAGGAGCTTAATCCATCCAAACTGGAACCCAAGGCACAGAAATTCACCTTTATTGGGTATGCAGACAGCCCACATGCAATAAAATATTATGACAATCTGAAAAAGACAATCAAAGTCAGTCGAGAGTACCGCTGGCCCATGACTGCACCCCCACCTTCAACCGGACAATGGTTTGAGGGGAAGGATAAGGTGAAAGACACACCTTTGTCCGGTGCACATGATGAGTGCCAAAATCCAGTGGGAACCAAACGGAAACCGACCAATGAAGCTGAAATGAGAGTTAATAAGCATCAAAAAGGGGAAAATATTCCCGAGACACCTAGTAGCCCAAGTCAGCAAGACGAGAGGACAAATCCTGTGTCTATAAAGAATAATAATCAATGTCAGATGGATGAGTTGACGGACATACCTTCATCCAATGTGCCCGATCGAATGGGCCCATTTCGTCTGATGTAAGGTCTATCTTTGCGCATTCTACCCTCGACATACATAAACCGCGCCATTGGCTGCTACTTGTCTCTACCGGCTGCTATTTCCGGGCTCCCCAAGGGTTCCCTACCCCGTCGTACCTCGGCTATCTATCTTGCTGATGCGCCCTACCGCAGTCGAAAGTGAGACAGGAAGGCTACTCGCGTGGGATATCTGTACAGGCTCTAAAGGAACTCGCATGGCGTGGAATAACGCCGTACTAAGTCAAGGGGTTAAGCGGTTGTCGCCTTGGATTCCGTTGCATTACTACTCCCTGACGCGACGGAAATACATTGAATTTTTTAACGCACGCAATCTCTGCAGCACAACAGACGGACAAGAATCGGTAGGAGAGTCAATAACAAGTCGTAACAGGTGTAAAGGAATTTTCTACAGACAAAAGTCAACAGAAGCGTTCCAAAAACGAGCGAGAGAGCATAACGATGTAGCTTGGTGGTACCTGTTGTGTACGGCAGGGGCGGAAAAGCGATGACGGGGTATGTGAATGCACTTAGGGTAACAAGAAAGTATAAGAAGCCCAAAACAAGGTCATGGAGCAAAACGATGGGATGGACGCGCATGAAAGCCAAAGGATTAGGATAAAATATAAGAGGTGGGTCAAAGGAAGATAGCGGAATAACTAGATAAGAGAATAAGAAAAGAAAAGAAAAGAAAACTAGTTCTGGTGGGAGAGATAATCCGGTAGAATAAACGTCAGGTCAGGTTCAAATCCACGCTTGGTCCCTGCTCAGGGTCCGTGCATGCGACCATTTCCCCCCTCTGTCGCTCAGTTGCGCCACAAAACCGCCGCACGGCTCTAAAAATCACAGTCGATGGCCTGGAACAGCCCAGAATATCAGGGTCAGCGCGGTCACGCAGATCGCGACGAGAGTCGTAACCCAGATGGCACGGCCAAGGAGCAACTTCTTCACATAAGGTTCGCGGATCGTAAGCGTGCGGAAAGGGGTAGATTCCGATTGACCCAGGAACACCAGGACGGGATCCAGCTCGTATTGATGTGATATGAGGAAAAGGATGGCGAACGTGAAGGGGAGGAAAAGCTGTGGTAAAAATGTTAGAAATTATTGCAGGGGTAATTCTTAAAAACGGACTCACGAAGAAGCGTTTGGATTTTGGTTGTACATCGAGAAAAATGAGGGAAAACGCAACAGCTAGCCCGATCCAGAGTATGAGCAAACCTAACACAAGGCGTACAAGGGCAGATAGGGGGGTCAAATTGCCGAATGCCTTCGCTCTCAGGAAGCGGGGGAATGCGTCTTGCTCCATAGCGCGGAAGCAGTACTCCTTTTGTGCGTGGAACATATCGGGAATGTGTGCCAACATGTTCAGCTCACCTTGCGACTTGGGCTCCTGTGTGCTGCTCAGTAGGAAAGTATGTATGCGCAGCGCAGGGGGAAGGTAGATCTCATGGTTTTCAGGAGACCCTACGGTGCCTGCAGGAGAGAGATATCGGAGATAGATGCGTTCCGCAGACGCAATGAGGTCCATACGGGAAATAGCGGCAGAACGGGGAATGATCGTGGGGGCACGTGAAGCTCGTCGCAGGTTGAATAGTGTGGGTGTACGTCCTGAAAGTGAGAACGGAGTTGTCGAACGATGTGGATCGCATTCAGCAGTAGGGGGTGATGCGGACGCGATTCGTTCCTTGTCAACTCCAGGGGTCCGTGGACGCGGGCTAGTTGAACGACCGCCAGCACGTTTCTCATCACCAGTAGCGGCGAGAGCGTGTTTTTCGTGGTCGTTCAACATCTCGTTAGTGCTGGTAGTACTTCGCTTCGCTGCATTCGGCTGGAGACCAACGACTGTCCCGTAGATTGAGCCGCGCCGGCGCGCATAGTCCCAATACTGGGGCCAGTCTTCCTTGATGGTTCGTCCGGATTTGCGAACGTCCTTGAAGTAGGCTCTGCAGAGGTTCTCGTGCTGTTGGACGTCGAGCCAAAAATCTAGTATATCTTCTGCGCCCTCCCGTTGGAGAAAAAGACTAGTTATGACAGAAGGTCAACACACTATTCGATGTCAGAGGTGGAGGGCGGGGACCGACTAGAACATGAACAAGTCAACTGGAGGTCTTGTCCTTCTCGACAGGACCTCCGTGAAGGAAGGAAGTCTGTTCTTGCGGCTGTTGAGCCAGTCTTCCTGTTGTCGCTTCTGCTCGTCGTCCATGGCGGTATCGAGGTTGCTTCGGGGGCGAGAACTGCAGCGGGCAGCCTTTGAGGACGTCGAAGTCAACGGAGAGCGGGCGAGGACGGTTTGACAACCGCGCTTTGTATTATGTAATGGTCTCAACCTACCTTGAACTTGAACAAGACTCATCTCCGCCATGTCCTCGTTTGCAAAGGCACTCTCACCAGCACTCCGCGAGATCCGTATCCTGTGCTGCCAAACGGCCCAGGCATCTGCGGGAACGCGGTGAGTCGACAAGGGTTTTACTCCGCGAGTGGTTAAACGCCAAAAATATTGACTCCACTTGTCATCAAAGCCAATTTGTCGTCTCCGAGTATCCCATCATCAAGAAACACAACCCAGACTTGCCCGTTTTGATCAGGGAGGCCAGTGGCACCCCCGCACGCGTGTTTGCTCGCTTTGGTGCGTTCCCGTGCTCTTCCGCGCGCGTGTTGATGGCTGTACTAAATGCATCTCCGTAGAGCACGGTGTTGAAAAGCACGTCAAGCTGGACAACCTTTCTTCTTCGGAAGTTGCCTCCAGGGTAGCCCAGCTGCTCAGCGCTGCATAATGACATTCCCTATCTGTTACATGACACAATCCACCCCTGTTTTCTTTTTCTGACGCCCGCGATACGAGAATCCATCACTCCCAGGAGTCATTTTTACATGGTCGCTTCGTTGTCCCATGCAATTCTCAACACCGCCCCATTGCCTTGAGGAGTGGACGCTCCATCGGCGCGCGGTAAACTCGTGTCCTTGTTTCAGTTCCGGGAAGCGATGTGCTCATGATAGCCTTCCGCGCTCTCGCTTAACGCTTCCACACAGGTATTCTACCCACGTTGTTGTATCGCCTCCCGAAAAATGGTCGAACTTTGGAATCTTTCGCGAAACGATTCATGCCACTAATTGGAACAGGTTTACTGCATCGTGCTTTACCCCTCGCGCTCGCATAAGATCAGAAAAAAAAATCTCCAAACAGTCCGTGGTTGCACTGTGGATTCTATTCTCCTCTATTCCGACCCTCTCTTTTCTCTCCCAAGACGCCCTCTCCATGTCTTCCTGCCATTTCGACTCCCACTTCCCGATTGTGTTCCAACTTAAGATTTCGTATCAACCAGAATTCGTACACTAGCACCAATATCCCACAGATTAACGATAACGCGCCGGTAATGATGATCGTCGATGTCTCCGCCTTGCCAAATACCCCGCTTTGTGTGCCGAAGATACTTGACAAGGTTGAGATTACTCCGGCAACGGAGTTGAGGCATCCAGGACTTGTGGGTTGAAAACGTGAGGAGAAGCTACCATCTCAGCGGTGTATCACTCACATGAAGATACGGTTAGTGATCCAGACATAATTTCTCTGCCATCTCCACCACAACCAGATCATTCCACATGCCCCAATACTCGTGCAAATCCATGCAATGACATACCTTTACCCATGTCAAGGTTAAAGAATTTGTCATCATCTGAAGAATGGACTTACAACGAGACGTTATTGACCACGCTCAAGATATCACTTTGAGGGGTTCCCGCTGGCGCATCCTTCCACGATGCAAATGTGCCCGGGAAGAGCAAGAATCCGGCGAGCAAGATCCAGGTGAAGAACGAGGCAAGAATGTTAAAGAGCGGCGAGATATCGTCTAGCGCAAGAAGCATATTGACGTAGCGCGTCTGCGTCTGACCGTCATAATTTGTGGGCAGAGCTGGTCGTTGCGTGATACGGTGGATCTCGTTTGCGGCGAGAATGGGCGTCGGGGGACTCGGCATGGTTTCCTGCGCCTTGTGGACTGACTGCGCCGTCGTAGTAGTTCCATGTGTGCTGGGTGGAGGAACACGTGTATGCGACCGAGATCTCTGAGGTGATCCCGAGGGCATGTGGATAGGCCCGGTACCTAGATGATATGAGGTGGACATGCCAGGAGGCGGCGACATTGCGTGGTGATTCCTCTGAGAAGGTACGCCACCGTTCAGTGAGTTGCGCGAAGCATTCAACGTCGCGGAGCTTCCGTGACCATACACGGGCTGTGTAATACTCGATGCATATCGATGCGATGCAGCACTTGGAGGTCGGGACCGAGAACGATGGTGGATAACGTGATGTGAGGTGCTAGGATGGTGGTGTCCAGAATGATGCGGCAAAAGGTGCGGCGCGCTCGTATTCTGGTATACGCTCACGGGTGGCTGTTGATAAATGCTGTGGTACGATCCTTGGCGCTGCATGCCCACGTTCTGAAATAGCGTTGGAGCGGGTGGGCCCGGTGGGTTCTGAGATTGGACCTGGACACCTTGTCCCCAGCCCGCCGATGTGACTGCAGTGGGAACGTTGAGCGACGAACGTGGCGGTTGGGGGACATCCTTGATAAGAGGGCCAGGTCCCTGTGGCGCTCTAATGCTTCCTTGCCTAGATGAGCTTCGTTGGTGCCCGGAGCGATGGGGAGGCGGTGATTGCGCGGAAACCGGCGTCGAAGAACTCGTTGTACCTGGAGAGTTAGATGTTTCGTGATGGTGTGCGAGGAGCGACCCGGGATGGGGGACGAACGGATCTCCAAAGCGTTCAACAGACGAGCTACGACTCGGAGAGCCTGGAGATTGATGGTACGGCGAGCCAGTGGCCAGTCCCATGGGCTCGGTCGTCTGGCGGGCCGGCGTTGGCCGCTGGATGGTGTATGGTGGGGTCACATACGAGTGTCCTGGATCGCTTTGCGTCCTTGATCGCTGTCTTGATCTGCCTGGCGCACGATGATGACCACTTGGAGAGGCGTACATTGTCGCACATAGGTGGTCTATTGGTATCTAGGTCTGCGGGGAGAACTTTGGTTCATCATTCCCCGGGGGATAAAATGGGTCCTTCCATATCCTGTGCACACGTGTAGATGGTCTTGAATCTTCTATAGATTCCGCCAGAAAGGTACGCGGAAATCAGCCTTGTGGTAGGAATTTGGGGCCAATGCAAATTGTAAGTACAAAAACACACATATTTTCTCAACGGGGCCAAAACCCCCGCGATAATACTATATTCAGTCGACAAGACATTCAAAAGTATACCAGCGTGTAGGCCTAATCTCCATTTAGTGTGCAGCCAAGTCAATACCTTGGGCCTGAATTTTGGCTAGATATATCCTTTCCTCATTGAAAATAACGAGCCCAGACTTCGTGAACATCATCTCAGGGGTCGTGTTGTTTAAGAAAAATTTTCCGATCAGGGTGCCCTCGGAGTTCCACACCTGTACTCCGTCCCCACACCCCGAAAAAACGTTGCCGTTCGTGTCAAGTTGAACTCCGTCGGGGATGCCAGAATCGCTGTAAGCAAAGACACGACGGTTTTTGAACGACTGCATCACTGGATCGACGTCATACTGGTAGCTGTTGTAGCGCAAAATGAGGATAACCGAGAACAAACAAGTCCAAGAGAAGCTTACATTGTAGCGGGATACGTTTGATTGTTCCCCAAAAAACCGCCGGCCTCACCCGTGTCGGTCCTGGAGATCTGTTTGTGAATCCTTGCTGAGCGGAAATATCTGTGTCCTGCTTACACGAATGCAGTTTTGCCGTCTGGTGTAAAGGCGATGCCATTGGGAGCTACGAATTGGTCTGCGACAACTCGGACCTGACCAGTCGATGGGTCGAAGCGGTATACCTGGGAAGGTGACATTGGCTCGGGACGGAATTTATTCAGCCAGCCGTATCTAAACGAGTCCGTTGGATTTGTTCGCCCCCCAAATCAATCGAGAACTTACGGGGGGTCGGTAAAAAATATTATATCAGTGCCGGGCAGCAGCTTGACATCATTCAATGAGTTGAATTGTCTGCCGTAGAAGTTGTCCAGCAGGACGGTCGTGTTAAATGGTGGGCTGGGATTCACGAGTACAACTGAAGGAGGTAGAAGGGCACGTCCTGACGTGACAAAAAGAAGATTTCCCTTGTAAGGGCCCGTCCCTCCGTTGACCATCTGTACAGTGTCGGAGAGGTTTAGCTGAACGAGTGTGAGTGATTCCCTCCTAGTGCTATACATTCCAAGTCCTGCTCACGGTCTGGATTTGTATGTTGACTCCCCCCGTGGTAGCAGCAAGGGCATTATCAACTTCCGTCATGTTAAGCATCGAGACCACGCTATTGTTGTTCCATCCACTATATCCAAGAGGACCACCGGCATTGCTGGAGAAGAAAACGACATTGAGGTCGGGCACGTAGATTGGGGCTTCGTGAGCAAAGGCAAAGCCTGGATTCGACACCACAAGCCGAATAGTTGCACTCTGCCCTGTGATGTTAAGGAAGGAAGGATCGAAGACTTGAATGAAGGGTGGGGTCGTGTTAGTGGGATTGAAACCCACGAAGGAGTCGTTTGTACGCCATTGGGTGTAATTTGCACCCACAACATTGTATTGGAGGGGGTTAATGTACTGGATTTGTTAATACTCTCTTCTCGTGAGCCTCGGCAGAGAACGTACCACAGCGCCAGGGGGCAGGGTGAGATCCTGAGCATTGACGGGCTTTATGGCCGATGCTACCGCAATGGCAATCGTCAACACGGCAAGCGCTGCTACGACCATCGTTAGTAAAAGGCTGGGAAGTGAGTTCGCTTTTGTGCTGATCAAGAACCTCAGGCTGTTGACCTTGTTCCTGCCACCAGTTAGACTCAGTGACGACGCAGTGCGATACTATCTGGGAAGAAAATGCAGTACGAGTTGCCTAGCACACATGAGCGAGGCGGAAGAACGAAGAGGGGTCAGCAAGGAATCCATTAGGGGTATATAAGTTATCAACCATACGTGTTTCAAGAAGCACTAGATTCGACGGGCGGCATGCCAAATTTAGTGCAATGCGCCATCAAAACCTCTAACGCTCGTTTCAAGATGATCGCACTGTGCTCACACATCCTCCAGTAGTCTCTCGGACTCCCTCCGAACTGGCTCCCTTATCTGCCTTGCGAGGTTGGTCCCACATGGACCTCCACACCACCCAAGGCGTATCCGATCTGGTAGCGAGCAAGAAACATGCATGTCGCTCGTCACCCACGCGAAGGGTATGATTCAAAGCATATCGTCGGGACGGCGGGCGTCCGCGATGGGATCTCGTCAGGGCTGGTCCTCCGCGCGCCGGAAATTCGGTAGGCGGGGTTGGCGAGGGTTTATGGCTAGCCAAGGTTCAAGCTCAAGCACCGGATGGATACACTGGCAGAATGTACGAAACCTGGTTGTACTTGGGGCTCGCCCTCAGCGAAACTTGCGTTTGTACGAAGCCGAATTCGGAACGGAGTAAAATTTCCTCCGTATTTGTTACCTGAGACCAATGTTTGAGTTTGAAGTGCCACTTCCAGTGGCACCTGGCACACGCCATGACCCGCTGCATGATGAACATGGCAGTGGCACTTGCACTGAGTGCAACGCGTTAGCAGAGCGGGATTATTCGGAATCCTTCGCTACGCTCAACTGACCGTATCGTGGGGAGTGCAATGGGGGATCAGTACATACCTTACTGGCAGCCTGAGTTCGGTGTATGGCGGGGTCGAACCCACGATGCTCGAGAGTAAAAGTGCATCTGTACTTGGGCTCAAATAGTACCCGCTGGCAGCAGCGTATACTGACCCATACTCCCCGCAGAGCACCCATCAATGCATCACTTCTTTGGCACGCGCTGGCCGTGTAACGGCGCCGCCCTATGTGTTTCTCGAGTTATCATCAGTGCTACTTCCTCCGCACTGGCATGAAGATGTTTCACAACTTTGAAACTGTTACACTCATTGTTTATACTGATACCTCTGGTCCGAGGACCATTTCAACTCATTCGTATGATAGCTTGTAGTGTGTACCTCGCCTCGCGCTTGTTCTCCAAAGCCACGCTAGGGTTATGTATAACTATAGGTTCACTCTAGACTTTGCACCAGGTCAAAACTCAAAGGGAAGCACATTCGCCCACATTCGCTTGTAGACCTTGGCTACAGAACTTGCTAGCTTGTGCCACACACCATGTACGCGTCTTCCGAGGCGTCATGATCATGGGCCACTCCCCGGTCGCCTCCAGCTGCGCGACCAGTGGCTGACGCGAGGCACAGCCCATCTCTTTCGATCAAAGTCACTGGACTGTGCTAACATTTAGTAACATATCTCGGGCGCTCATTTTACCAGTCCAGCCTACGTATTTCAGATAAGGTGGGGCTGTGTTGGAAATATTGAATTGTTATGGCAGGCACATCGAGTCCCTAAGGCCTGATGCGGATGTTCGGCCCCACGGCCATCCCTAGACCGACAAGGAGGTCAGATACGTACGTCACTTTGAGAAGGTTACTGGGCCCAGCGAGTGTGGGACGGGACAATCCCTTCGCTAACGTGCTTGAGAAATCGAGTAACGACAACGGTATTACTCCATTGATCACGCTTGTGAAAAAATCTCGTAGCCGCGCCGTTTCTCGAATATCTACCATTCCCCGTGGTGGTCAGGCGACTCGACATTGGCATGGATGGTTCTAAGCGGCTGCCCGATCCCGGCGACCAAAATTTAGCTACAATACAAGTTAAAAGCGGGGATATCGCAGGAGAGTGAGTCTCAACTTGTCGTTCAAGCCTTTCCCCAGACTCGGGCCTGAGAACTGACGACAAGATTTCAGCGAAAAAGCGAATTCGTTTCCCAGCATTTTACTAACGATGGTCGTAACAGCGCTTGCCGTATTGACAATTGCCATTGCGGTAGCGTCGACCACAAGGGCCACCAACATTCCTGATCTCACCCTGCCCCCTGGTGCTGTGGTACGTTCTCTACCGAGGTTCACGAGAAGAGAGTATTAACACCCTCAGTACATCAATCCCCTCCAATACAATGTTGTGGGTGCAAATTACACCCAATGGCGTACAAACGACTCCTTCGTGGGTTTCAATCCCACTAACACGACCCCACCCTTCATTCAAGTCTTCGATCCATCCTTCCTCGGTATAACAGGACCGAATGCAACTATTCGGCTTGTGGTGTCGAATCCAGGCTTTGCCTTTGCTCACGAAGCCCCAATCTACGTGCCCGATCTCAATGTCGTTTTCTTCTCCAGCAATGATGGCGCCCCTCTTGGATATAGTGGATGGAACAACAATAGCGTGGTCTCGATGCTTAACATGACGGAAGTTGATAATGCCCTTGCTGCTACTACGGGGGGAGTCAACATACAAATCCAGACCGTGAGCAGGATTTACAATAGACACCAGGAGAGAATTGCTCACATTTGTTCAGTTGAACCTTTCCGACGCTGTACAGATGGTCAACGGAGGGACGGGCCCTTACAAGGGAAATCTTCTTTTTGTCACGTCAGGACGTGCCCTTCTACCTCCCTCGATTGTACTTGTGAACCCTAGCCCACCATTCAATACGACTGTGCTGCTGGACAACTTCTATGGCAGGCAGTTCAACTCATTGAACGACATCAAGGTGTTACCTGGTACTGATGTCATGTTTTTCACAGACACCACGTAGGTTCTCTATCGACCTAGGAGGCGAGTAGATCTGACAGACTTGCGTAGATACGGCTGGATGTATAACTTCCGTCCCGGGCCTATGTTACCTTCCCAGGTATATCGCTTCGATCCATCGACCGGCCAAGTCCGAGTTGTCGCAGACCAATTCATACACTCCAATGGCATCGCATTTACCCCTGACGGCAGAACTGCATTCGTGTAAGCAGGACACTGATACCTCTGCTCAGCGAGGACTCACAAGTAAAATTTTCAGGACCGACACGGGTGAAGTCAGTGGTTTGTTTGGAAACAATCAGACGTATCCCGCCACAATGTAAGTTCTCCTGGACTCGTTTTCTCTCAGTTATCGCTATCCTTACTCTGGATTGGAATAGCTACCAGTACGATGTCGATCCAGTGACACAGTCATTCAAAAACCGTCGTGTCTTTGCTTACAGTGATTCTGGCATTCCAGACGGCATCCAACTTGACACGAATGGCAACGTGTTTTCGGGGTGTGGGGATGGAACACACGTATGGAACTCCGAGGGTACCCTGATCGGAAAATTCTTTCTAAACAGCACTACGGCCGAGATGATGTTCACAAAGTCCGGTCTCCTTATTTTAGCTGAGGAAAACATATATCTAGCCAACATCCAGGCGCAGGGTATCGACTTGGCTGTGTACTAGTCAGAAAACTGGTTCGTTCCCAAGTTTCGAAATGTCTCGTAGATTAAAAATAGTATCATTGCTGAGGGGACAGCTTACCCAATTGAGAAAATACAAACTCACTGGCTGTCAATTCCTACATGGCTTGTTCTGGAGGAATCGATGGCAAACCAACTACACGTGGACATGGGATTAGACGGGATCATTTCCTTGCTGGAGGAATGACGTAGGTGCCAGCAGGAACAGCCCAGGACCTGAGTCTTGCTGGCAGACATACATGTCAAACGACGGCGTGTGTGAGGTTGGTTAGTACACCCCCAATGCGGCCATCGCGCACTAGGGAGATCGAAACAGTGAGTAATTTCGCGCAGTGATCGAGGACACGCGTATGTGACCCTACGGCACCATACATGCACAGTACGTCACCGAACATATGGGACTGGGTTCAAATGAGATAGCTCGGATCACTTCTCACACAGTATCAAAGGTCCAACTACCTGGTAGAACGAGATGATGGATACCGGTTTCCCTCGCACTATCTTTGGGAGCTTTCGCGAAAAAGACTGAAAGAGTAATATTGACGTAATAAACGTGATTAGTTTGATGCTTAGTTTGCTTAGAGGAATACTAGCATTGATTATAAAGTAGGTTGTAACACACAGCCCTATAGGCACGGGTGGACCGAATGGAACTTGAAGCTTGAAGAACTAGGAGGATTACTGACTCCGAGTTCCGACGCAGGCTACCCAGTGTAATGGTTTGACACCGTCATGCGACACCACCGACTCAACTCGACAGCTACCTCACGGTTAGGAACAAACAATCTCCTTTGAAACAACGTCACATCATGTTATTCAAATAGTAGACCACCTGGTGTAATCCCCCAGTTGAACACAGACCACCCACAGGCTTTTAGCCAGTTCTTTTACTATGTGAGACCTTCGCATTGTGACTTAGCACCTCCTTCAGGAGCGCTCGTCACACCCAGCTTTGTGGGAAAACCCTGGGGTTCGCGCCGCAGGTAGAGTAAATTATCCATAGCTCGGGGCATCGGCTGGCAAATTTTGTCAGAACTTAGTTTGTAGCAGCTGTATGAAAATTTAGCCATTTTAGCTTATCTGTGCTCGTATTCTCTGTCAAATCGACCGATGTCCAGAAAGACAGAGTAAATATTCACACTAATGTTCGCCGCAAACATGACGCAGTACAAACCACCAGGCATTGTCACGGTGAAGCTTTGAAGCCGAAGGCTAGCAGGTTATGTACTGCAACGGATTGACAACGGAGCTACGGGTACAAACTATGGATTCTCACCTTTAGACCCCGCGCTACCCAGGAAAGCACTTTCGCTCACTTTCGCTGGCATGAACTCGTAGACTCTGGCCACAGATGTTGCAAGCTCGTGCGGGAGTGCCACGCAATGTGGGCATCATCTGAGGCGCCACCAAGGAGTCGACCTGATACTCCAGCTGCGCAACTAGTTACTGTCAATAGTGACGAAGCGCAGCCCATCTCTTTCGATCAAAGTCAGTGGACCCTCCCTAACATATATCGAGCACTCATTTGACCAACCCAACTTATAGATTTCAGCCAAGGTGGAGCGTGTTGGAAACTTTGAATTTTTATGGCATCATAGTTTTGATGTTCGGCCACGGCCTTTCCTACAATCAAAAGAGACCAGATATATACGTCACCTTGAGAAGGTTTCTGGGCCCGGCAAGTGTGTGGGACAAGACATCGCTGATGTGCTTGAGAGACACATTCAGGTACGACAAATACATGACTCCAATTGATCACGTTTGTGAAAAAATCTCGTACCCGTGCTGCTTCCCAAAGACCTGTCATTCCCCGTGGTGGTCAGGCGACTCAAGGTTGGCATGGATGGTTTCAAGCGGCTGCCCGATCCCGGCGAAAACTTGGCTGTGACACCAGCTAAAAGCGGGGATATCGCGAGAGCAGGGACGACAAGATTTCAGCACAAAAGCGAATTCGTTTCCCAGCATTTTACTAATGATGGTCGTAACAGCGCTTGCCGTATTGACAATTGCCATTGCGGTAGCATCGACCACGAAGCCCGTCAATGCTCAGGATCTCACCCTGCCCCCTGGTGCTGTGGTACGTTCTCCACCGAGGTTCACGAGAAGAGAGTATTAACACCCTCAGTACATCAATCCCCTCCAATACAATGTTGTGGGTGCAAATTACACCCAATGGCGTACAAACGACTCCTTCGTGGGTTTCAATCCCACTAACACGACCCCACCCTTCATTCAAGTCTTCGATCCATCCTTCCTCGATATAACAGGATTGAATGCAACTATTCGGCTTGTGGTGTCGAATCCAGGCTTTGCCTTTGCTCACGAAGCCCCAATCTACGTGCCCGATCTCAATGTCGTTTTCTTCTCCAGCAATGCCGGTGGTCCTCTTGGATATAGTGGATGGAACAACAATAGCGTGGTCTCGATGCTTAACATGACGGAGGTCGATAACGCCCTTGCTGCTACTACGGGGGAAGTCAACATACAAATCCAGACCGTGAGCAGGATTTACAATAGACACCAGGAGAGAATTGCTCACATTT
>QFEL01004901.1:0-15582 GCA_003316195.1 Neoboletus brunneissimus
GACCGGAAGTACCGACCGGAACCGAAGGGAATACAAGATGTGAGAAGCATAGGTGCGTCGGGAGTTCCGACCGGAACTGAAGGGAATGCGAGAAATGAGAAGCATAGGTGAGGCTAATGCGAGCGGAAGAGAAAGAGGGAAGAGGAGAAAAGGGGAGGTGTAAGTGGGAGTTGTAACACCTTGACCCCTAGATAGTTATTGATGGTACTTTAGAATACATATCCGAGTCGCATGAACAAGTGGACTTACACTTGGTATAGACGGGTACTCCTAAACAGGCTTTGTAGCATCAGTTCTGAGCCGTCATTCGCATTCGAGATTCCAAGCTTAGTACCATCGGGGAATGAATATATGTTGACGGAGCCATTTGAAAACTTTGCATAGATGAAGTCGGTCAGGAGTCGAGCTAGAACATCCACAGACTCTCCTTCGGCACGCCAGCAGAAGATTGTGAGCTGACCACTCCTGTCGTCATCCGGCTCAGAAGCGATAGTTTCTTGTATGTAATCCTTCCATTCCAAGATTGTCGCATGGGTCATCTCATTTAGCTGTGTGGTTGGCGTCGCAATCTGTGGGGCAGTTTGTGCTGGATGGACCAGGCTGGATTGGGTTTGCTGAATGATACCAGTAAGTTGGAGTGCATTGGCATTTGGTTCGGTTACCATGGTTTCAGCTGTCTCGCTAGCCCCAGTCCGCCCCCATGCCCTGGTGACAGGCCTGACACGCAAAGTCGATGTGTCAGAAAATCTGTTTCTAACAGGAAGATCGTTGGAAATACGGTGATTGCGGTCATGGAAGTGGGGAGAGTGGTGTAGACGATCACTGAGAGGTGAGTTTCTGGTTTGGGAAAGCGTCGCTGAGATAGGTCCGTTGATCTGTAAGATACATGAGCGTCATTTTCGTCCAAACTTCACAGATAAATAATGAAACATACCAAAATATCATCGTCGTCGTCGTCAATACTAGTGCTGAACTCCGGTGCTTGGGGCTGGGTACTTGTTGTGCATGAAGGAAAACAGGATGGGTTGCGACTAGCTTCCCTTTTATTGTCTGTGAAGAACGTGTCCATGGCACGTGCGGCGAAGCATGAGTGCAGTGCACCACTGTCGTCGATGGAACCACGGAGCTTTCCGAAACGGGGAGCTGATGAGTCCATGCCGTCTCAGTACTAATGCAAACTCGAAGGGCACCATGCTTACCAAAGTAGAGTAGCTTGGGAGTTGGCGCAAATGGATTACCCATAATACTTGCAGTCTTGTCAAGTAGTGGACCTAGACCAGGTAGCGAAATTTGCCAGGTTGTGATCTTCGCAATCTTCAAAACAGAAGAACTTGAGTCACGACTGAGTTTTCCAAGTTCCAAAATGACCCAATCAGCGTTCTCGTACTCCACAACAGCATCGGAGTGTGATGAGGTCTCGAAACAGACTCCATGCTGGGCGAGGTGAGAGTGGATACACTGATCAAGAGGCTTCAAAAAATTCTCATTAGCGACGGAATCTCCAAACTGGGAGTGAGAAAAATCAATTCAAAGGTTGTATTTTGATAGACTGCGAAGCAGACTGGGAAGTTTTTGACGATCGAGTCGGAGACCCTTTGGAAGTTCTTCATCTTCATCCGCATCAAGGCTTGATGAGATCTGCTTCATGGATTAGGTTGGTAGAGGCGATAAACAAATACTTCACTCACTGGATAAGGCAATAAAACGATTTGGAACATATTTTCAGGCACCAGTGGTGCCCGTCGTCGACTAGCTGCAGATGACATTGTAACAGGCCGAGAAGGTTTGCGAACTGAGCTTGTATTTGACAGACTGGACTGAGAGCTGAACGGGCTAGCTGAACTCGGTATACCAATAGGACGGTGGGCCATATAGGCATTCACTCTTCGTTCGTTTGTTGTTGACCCATGTCGTGTTTGAGTGGGGGGGATCCATCGCTGCGCTGTTCCCAACACAGCTGTGGCAGGAGCGTTATTGGCACCTGCCAGTGACGTCGATGTAATTGAAGGTCTATGTATCGTATGTGAATTAGTTTTAATCTAGAAGTGAATTATGATTAGCTCAAGTGACTGACGTGGTATTCATAGCCGTAATTTTGGTGTGGGCGAGCCATCCCTGGCCACATTCACAAAGTGACTGTGGTGTCAGAGGCGAAGCCATGGACTAGTATGCTGTGATGTCAGCATAAAACTTAGGATCAACAAGCTCATATGTACTTGCCACAGCGGTGAATCTTTCACAATTTGAGATAGAGCAACCTCCTTTCGGAGGAAGAGTCGGAACGATAGGCTGCACTAGAGCGGGTGGAGAAGGCGCATGTGAGACATAACTATGGCCACAGTAGCAAAGCGAGGCATTGCCAATATCCTGTCAACAACATTAGCCAACGAACACATGATCGATAAGATTCACAACAGCATCAGATGCCTCAAAGGCAGCACAGATATTTGGGGCCGGGCAGCGAGAACAAAGATATCTGTTCAAGTGGGTGGTCATGTCAGTGGGGCAGAGAATGACTCAGAGATGGTCCGTTTTTTGAGCCCCATGGTATAAGTATCCCACTGGCATGGGGACATCTGCCGGAGACTTTCGTATGTCAATCTGAGCCCCTTTATAGTGTCACAATCGTTTGTGATCGTGATCCGGTCCACATAGCAGATGAAGGATCTTGATATCTGGCTTGTAGGAAAATTGTTGTTGTGTATGATAAACATCTAGAAAGGTTTGTCAGTGCACTGGCAGGTAGATGTATGTATAAAAAACACGTATATTTGTTCTCACTACTGTTCTCTCCACCATAGAGGAGACCCACCCCATGCCGTCGGCCCGGTAGAGGGTAATTAATCAATAGCATCTTTAAAATCACAGAAGCACACCTTAGGAGGTGAATATATCTACAAAACTGGGTATTACTAAGATGACAGCAAGGGAAAGGTTGCTGCCAATCCTCGGACGCTGGTTACCATCATGTGCCAGGTCAACAAACTGACCAGTGTTGTCTCCCCCCTCTCCAAAGAGATAGGATGGAAGAATGTACTTACTGGCTTTGCTTTGACGATCAGCTTGAATCTGATATACAGAACTATGGAGAAATTGGAGGACAACTATGCCCGTGCCTATAGTAAATCACGGCAGATCTGTAGCGCATCAACCCATAGAAGCCTTAAATCATACATGGAAGTGGAAAAATAATGAGGTAAACTCTCCAGCGCCTGTTTGAGCTGCAGTATCTGTGCGTCCATCAAAGGACAATCTGCCTCTGGTACCTGCACATCCGAAAGGTGTAAGGGACCCATAATGAAAGGATTGTCAACCTCCTCCTCGATGCTATTTTCTTGATGATGGTGGTTACGAACGTCATCTTCATCAAATGCTTCCCAGTCTATTCCATACCCCTGGATATCGCCAATGTCTTCAGACTCCAAGTCTCCAGAGGGCCATAGAAAATCAATGCCACGCGTGCCATACTGGAGCATTCCAAAAAAGAATAAGTCACGTGGACTGCGTGGGTGATCACCACGAGTGGTGATGGGGTGGTAGTTCCAAGCTTCCGCCCACTGCACAGCATCCTGGCTGATCCTCTCCAGGAACAGAAAGTGAAGAAGCCATATGTGCGCATCAAGGTTGACATCCAGGTTGTCATACATCTCAAGGCCTTGGAAAAAGTCCTTCCACTTCACTCCAAACCCCCGGGTGACATCGCACCACAGGCGCTCAATCCGAATATTATGGACACTCCTGCCGCAATGTTATATGAGTGAGGAAGCCCTTTGATATCCAACAGAGACAATGCAATTCTTACCGGCCCCATATATATGAGCCACGATCCAACCCTCGATGGTTTTCCATCCATTCTGCAACTTGGAGATTTTCTGTACCATGATCCCCACGTACACGACTGGGTATGCCATGTTCTGCAATCGCACTGAGGAATAAATCTAGGACAGTTGCAGCCCTGTTGTTCCCACTGACTCGGATCCCTGTCACGAGACGCGAGAATCCATCAACAAAGGCATGAATGACAAAACGCCATCGTATCAGGCCTGGAGAATAACTATTGGTATTCAGTTCATGGATGTTAAGCCTTGCTTACCATGCTGACCATCATGGTGCCAGAGGGAGTTTGGTCCTGGAACTGAATAAACTCGCCGCTGTATGCGGCGTGATCCAAATATGTTGGTAGGTGCACCTTGGACTTGGGTGTATGAGTCTAGTATGCGACTTCGAGTCACCCTATGGCCAAGATGGCGAAAATGTCCTTGGATCATTCGACGACCAAAGAAAGGAAAATGTTGGAGGATCTGCTGCATGATCTCATCGAGGTCATCATCAGACAAATCAGAGGTAGGGGCAGTGGATGAGGTGTAGAAGCGAGTGGTTGTACCATCCTCACCCTCGTAGTCAACATAGACTGGTGCACCCGGTTCCACCAAGCCATACTCGAGAGCACGTCGACGGACTGTTCGAGCTGATACACCAAACACAGCTGCCAGCTCAGTTGGTCCTCGTAGTTCAAGTGCACTGGCAAGAATAGATGGGTCGATCTCAATGCGAGGGCGGCCTGGACATCCTGTAGTTAAAAGACGAGTTGTCTCTGGTGGTGGAGCGTCCGGTGGATCAGTTGACTGGTTACATGCATCGTCAAGGTGCTGAATCATGTTGTGTAGACTAGATTCAATTGTCTCATGTTCATCAGCTGCGAATACACTTGCATGCTAAATGACAGAATGTATAAGGGGAAGTGAATCATTACTATTTTTCTGGGTTAGCACGTACCTGTGGAAGAAGCAACAACAAGCGTTGGCAATGCATTCGTTCATGCTGTAGTCGTGAAGTATCTCCCAGCTGGGTGCGGAGGGCAACTGAAACACGACGGGATAATTCTGCAAAAGCCACTCTAATTGTGTGTAGTGGAGCTGGAATTTGTTGGCTCATGAATGAGTGCCTTCAAGTTAGCCTATCTCGCCGCACCTAGTCCTCCTTCCGTATTTAGAACACCCCAGCCAAATTGCCTGGGCATCTACATGGGGGATCGTCCTTGAGGATAGAAGTCTAACATAGAAGACATAGATAGAAGATACTATACTACATGGACAAACAGAATCTACTCATCGAACAACATGTTCCTATCCTGAAGACACCCAATAGCTTCGTGCAGTGCCACTTATGTACCTATACATCCCTTGCCATGATGAGCGGAAGCCTATCACTGATTAACCACACATACCAACCAATCCACTTTGAAGTCTTCGATCACGGCAGTATAATTCAGGTTCTTGAAGGTGCAGGCTTCAAGGAGTGGTCAGGTTCAATCAGGGTACTGTGTATGGGAAGTTAGAGTAGCTTGCAAAGCAACATCCGTTGCCCGGGGCTCATCCTGTACCGTCAGCAATAAAGAGATCAACAGTATTTGTCAGCGCAGCAACAATAAACATGGACCTGTGTCTCACTTCCAATACGATAGTGTCATACATCCCAAACTATTAGTGTCCCATGAGATAAACTTGGAATGGAACATGGATCCGCGGGAGGAACTCAGGGACATTTACCTCGTTAGTGGTGTCGCCATTTCTCGCGATGCGATCCGCACCAACAAGCAAGGGCACAAATGTGTTGTATGACAGTGAACAACCCGGGCCCCGATGAGTTTTGCCACCTGTCCTCAAGAGAAAAAAAGTTGACATCAGTGCATCTGCAGAACCAAAGGCAGACCGTTTACGCACAAACCTCCTGCATGATGCTGCGACTCGAAGCAAAGTCAGGTTTTCATATTTAAATCCTAGGACAAGTCCGAAATCAGTAGGCATAATCTAACATCAGAGTTTTTCACCTTTACTAGGCCAAATTCTAGGTTGAAGTCGAAATCAGGATCAAAGTCAAAGCCCAAGTCAGGATCAAAGTCGAAATCAGAGTCAAAGTCAAAGCCTGAGCCCAAGTCAAGATCGAAGTCAAACCCGATTAGGAAGGCGAGTTCCAAGCGCGGGAAACACACGAACTAGGCCATCGACAGGCCATTCAAAGCACGAATCAAGATCAAAAAACGTGCAAAATACAGTCTATAGTTTTGTCCAATACGGTCCCTCATAATCATCGGCGGAAACCTTGCTTGACTGTGTTTGCATTTATTGAATGCCTACAACACGAACTTAGCCACCACCAAAAAAGGAAGGAATGTACGTGGTGAGCTGGTTTCCATGGTTATGATGTTAAACAAGGTAATGAACCTGTGCTTTTGGTTCGCCCTTGAGCTCGAATTCTCTGTGTGGGCCCAGTTTCCAAGTAACATTTGGAGCATGAACTCATCCTTGCAAATACTTGAAGATTTCACACACATTCAAAGCTTCATGAAGTCAAACAAATGAATTCCATCCTTGCATCGAGCTGATGGATTTGTCATAGGTGGGTGAGGATAGACACTGGCTCGGTTCCTTGGGTGTTCGACGGAGATTTGGAAAAACCCATACAAGTGCACTGACAGTGGATCTGGTTTCGGACATGGATGGATATGGTGATTATGCCAGGCAAGACATATAGTCATTACTAGGCTGCATCATCCTGCGTATGACAATTGTGGGATGCCTACAGAATCATTGGACACTAGATGAAGGCCACAGCATTGCCATAAGATCATCGTGGTATATAATATAAGCTGCAGAGTAGTTTCTGATCCGTCGGCCGTCTTCCCTCCATCAATCTTTTGTTCACCTTTGCAGACACGCCAACAATCTAGCCTGTGACCACAACGCGGCCATCATCATGTCAAACATCATACCACAGCGGTCTGACAACAATGGCCCTCAGCCACGTCTGGTAATCTCAGCAAGTGATGACGATCTTCGCACGCTCGCCTACCTCCCCGACGGACGAGTTGTCACTGGCTCTAGGGACGGAAATGTCAGGGCCTGGAACTTGGAAAACGGGGAGCATGAAGGGACATTTGTGGAGCACAAAAATACGATATGGGGTCTTACTGCGACGCGGGATGGGACAAAAATCATCAGCAGTGATTTGGATGGGGAGATCAAAGTGTGCGATGTCGAATCGCGCGAACTGGTCCAAAGATGGACTCACCCGGGAGACGTCCCCGGCCTCTTCGTCTCGCCGGACGATCGACTCATCGCAGTTGTTGATGGGACCGTCGCCATTTACACAATGGAGGGGGAAGAGGTCGACAATGATATCCTTCTAGATGACGATGATGTTGTTGGGTCCGTTTGTTTCTCTCCCGACAGTGCCAAGCTCACATGTGGTGCTCTTGATGGCAACCTCTATGTGTACGACATCAAGGGTGGACGGTTCATCCTTGGTCCGTTGAAAGGCCACAAGGATTGGGTCAATTCTGTGCTGTGGTCACTCGATGGCAGCAGGTTCTTCTCTGCCTCGGACGATGAAACAGTTCGCTGTTGGAACTCCAATACAGGGAAACCAATTGGACACCCATGGACAGGTCACACGTGCGGCATAAATTCCCTCTCCCTTTCTCCAGATGGATCGATTCTCGCAAGTGCGTCTGCGGATGGGACTGTACGTCTCTGGGGTGCAACTTCCGGTAATCCTGTCGGACATCATCTACAACATCCTACATGTGTAAATACCATTTGTTTCTCTCCCTCTGGTGAATTCGTAGCATCAGCGGGGCGAGATGGAAAGGTATATTTGTGGCGGGTACCTTGGCTGGATTCCATCAAGGATCAGGTAACTACTCACTTCAGGTGATCTCTTGTAACACAGGTACTTATTCTTCACTGTTTCAGCCACTACGAGCCAGGTTCCCTGACGTATGTCAATCACCCTGGATTCCCGCATTCCTCTCAGCGTCTCCTAGCACCTTCCCGTGCCTGGCACTCACGCTGGTGAACAAGTATTCAATTATGATCCCATTGCAGATGTAAGCATTCCATAACATGATTTTGCGTTTGCTTACACTTCTCGATAGCTATTTGAAGCGGCTCGTCCCCTCGTACCTTCTGCATTACCTATTACACACCACACCTACACCTCGGTCGCCGTGGACCAACTCATATCCAACTTTAAGTATGTCTTTCCGGTAGTTTGTAGTTTATTTATTGAAATCAATTTTCTTAGTGCCAATCCCCCTCCTCCACCAGATCTCACACCCTATATTTCCAAAGACGATGATCAGTATTTCGCTGGAGGAGCTTTTGGTGATGTTTATAGATGTCGTTATACTTGTGGTTCCGCATCAAAAGAGGTCTGACGTGGGCTTCAGCGCAAGCTCACTATTACTCACTTCCCTTTCAGGTCGCTGTCAAGGCTTTTCGATCCAGGGTTACAATAGATGGTGATATGGGTGATAAATGTGTCAAGGTAAGTCGTCTTATCCGCAACTAATGAATGTGATTCAAACTGCCTTGTAGATGCTCCGTCGAGAGCTCGGAATTTGGAAGAGACTCAACCATACCAATGTCGTTCCATTCTTGGGCATTGCATATGGCTTTGGATTGAAGGGTACAATGTCGTTGGTGTCATTGTGGATGCCAAATGAATCTCTTCACACTTTCTTAACGAAGCATGACCATAATCTAGCTGTGGTACACCGGCTGCAGTTTGTGTGTCCACTTGGTGTTGTCTACTGTCGCGTCCTCTGACTTCGCACCATAGCTTCTGGGTATCGCCAATGGGCTGCACTACTGTGGGTCGCTGTCATCATTCCAAAGGCTCGAAAGGATAACATTCCGCAGTGCATTCCTTGCCAATTGTCCATGGCGATCTGAACTGCGTGCGTCAAAGTAGAAACATCACCCGCGTTTTCGTCTAATCACAAGACAGAACAACGTGTTTCTCGATGCAGATTACACTGCACGCTTAGCCGATTTCGGCTTTGCTTCCTTGGTGGGTAATATTCCCGAAGCGTTGTCCTATCTCAAAAGGTCCACCACCCAACCGGGAGCCTTGCGCTGGAGTGCTCCAGAGCAAATTGAATCAGAAGAAATATGTCACAGGACAACCAAGAGTGATATATACTCCTTTGGATGTATCAGTCTCCAGGTGGGTCTGTTAACCGCGGGATATGGGTCAATCCTGATTGTCTTGCAGGTGTTGTCCGGCAAACAACCATGGTCAGAATTCCGGGAAGAAGTTGCCATTGTTTTACGCTTGGCAAAGGGCCAGAAGCCGGGCCGACCAGAGTGTCGAACGATAGATGACTCATACTGGAATTTTATTCAAGATTGTTGGTCACCAATGGAGGAGCGGCCTGCTGCGGAGGCGATCATCTTCACTGTCCAACAGTTCTTGAGCTGTTGCCCACCATCCCGGCCTCTTCGTGATTTGCTGATATCACAGTCGAGTAGCGCCCATTCTCTCGTGGAAGAGTCGACTTCTCTCAGTCAAGCTTCCACTGAGGGTTTGAGTAAGACTGTCGATATCCTTGATCAGGGCAACCAGAGCGGGTACGTAGCGATAATTCTCACTCCGGTCCATTCACCTCGGCATTTTAACTCCCATCATGGTCATATCTTGCGCTTCAGGTAGGCGAACATTTTGGCGTCGAGTGGTTTCTAGTTGTGCTGAACGCAAACGTAGGATGGTTGTGCCATCTCATCCATCTGCTCTGAGGAGAACATCGTACGAGACATTTGGATTCCGCTCGCCCTCTTCATCGGCAGGTAAGTCGAATTGCATTCTATTTACTCATGGCATGACCTTAATCTCGCCTAAAGAGCCAGCATTACACACTGGCCAGTTGCAGCTGACACACGATATGCTTTTACACGCCACGAATCAAATGATCGGAGAGCCTTCGTTTACTGGGTGCGATGTTCTTCATTTTCATTTTCATCAGACCATTGATAGAGTTGTGTAGGGTCCCTGGGGCAACAAATAACGATAGTCAGCAATGCAGGTGGATTACAGGCGGTGTATCCTGCAGCAAAGTTTTTGCCGATTTTGGAAGCTTGATGGTCCACCTAGGCCACGAGCACGATGCTCAAGGACCTGTGACGCCCAGGTTGGTTTGCCAATGGCAGTTGACAAACGGAATGCACTGTGGGAGGGAGTTCCGCAGAGATGGACTTAGACGCCACATTGGTGCCCATATCCGCCTCTCATTTGCTTGTACCAAGTGTGGCAAATGCTTCTCTCGGGAGGAGTCTTTGCGCAGGCACTGGGACAATCATTGTGATGGGTGACCGTACTATTCCCTGATTCTTCCTCTTCCAGTAGGCCGTGTTTTACCTTGTTTCGTTTACATTGTATATGAAGACTCCAGTATATGTGAATGCAAATGAGGTTGTATACTTTAGTTACATCAAGTACAACTATGTACGTGTATCAGCAACCAGGGTTGATGCTATGCCCAATCATCATTATCAATACAGAACAAGTACTGACCGAAGGGACAACTGAATCAACGCAGGCCACACACATGCCTTGCACTGTAGCTGCACTCAATTTTCGATCGAAAAAGCAAGCTTCCAATTCACAACAAAAATTTGATCGTGTACATATACAGACTTTCGACCAACCCGCACCAGGGGATCGCTCGACAATAATACCCGTTCTGCTCACCTCCCCGTCAAGCGAATCTCTAACCATCGCAAAGGTGGGAATGTCACCGCTGCAAAAGCAGCTGCGAGCTGTACATTTTTTTTTCAAAGACGTGTCAGTCATATGGGCTGATTTTGACGATAATATCAAGAGAGGTAACACACCTCGAATCCAAGATCTGCGCCGTACGTCGCACCGGCCAATTTTCCAATTGGGCCCGTGTACCATACTTGAGACATTCCGATCACAGCGCCGGCTATTCCGAAACAGCACGCCAAAATGCCTGCGACGCCAATTGGAAGTCTGCGAATGAAAAAAAAGGAAGGATCAAGAATATGAAAATACAGTATAAAGCAGGAGAGGCGGCGAAAAAGGGGACATGAGGGTGTCAATACGACGGCCATGTATAACAAGAAGCACGTACTTGGAAGGGTTATCCCAATCTGCCAGGTTATATCCTCCCAACCGGCCCCCTTTCCGCCGAAATAAGTAATGTTCCTCCACGACGACGACGATAAAGAATGCTGTCCAATAACTCAATATGGACAAAAAGTTACTGAGGATGGCACTGAAATGTTCACGTCCAGCAACACCGGCAATGGTATATATGACGAAAACGAAAAACACCCAAAGAAACCGGGGTACCATGGCAAAGGGACGACCAAGTGCCTGTATGGAGAGAGCTGCGGAATACGTATTGGGTATGTTGTTTGAACTTTGCCGTGGACACGTAAGTACAAGAATCGGATAAGCCTGAGGAGAAAGACCTACATCGCGCTAAACGCCAGTATCACCAGGAGAAACTTTCCTCCACCTCCCCAAGGTGATAACACTTGAGCAATCAATGCACCTGTGTCCCCACCTGAACCGAAAGCGGCGACATAGGCGGAGTCAGTGATTGTCATCAACGTAGCACCCAGTGTCACGGTGAAAACTATCGGAAGGTACAAGCCCCAGAAAGTCAACATGAATATACGCCAAGGATTCGTGTCGACGGGTAAGCGGACATTGTAGTCGGCAGCAACCGGCGCCCAACCAGCGACCGAGCCAAAGATGATTGCACCAAAGCCAAAAATGTCAGCACTGAGTGCTCGTCCGGTGTCTTCCAATGGCTTTTGGGCGTTCACGTCATATCCGGCTTTGCTGCCAAGCCCATAGAGACAGCACATGATGAACAACGTCACCACCCAGGCGTAACGCTCGTAAACGTGGACCATGTCGTAGCCGATAAAACAAGGAATGAGACAGCAGACACTGATTATGATAATCCCAACGACGAGGGGAAGTGTGTTTGGATTGATTGAAGCAAGCGTCTGGCCACCAAGAATAACAGTTGTCGTGGCAAAGCCAAGTCTAAAGGCCGAGTGTCAACGAAGTCGGTGGCATGAATGGAAAAGAAGACGTACTGAGTGAGGATGTTTAGGACAGAATAGAAGGCGCCGCCCAGGTACCCAGAACTATAACGTACGATAATCATCGTACGCAAGCCAGTCTGTGGGCCTAGGATTGCAATAAAGGCCGTTGCTACACTGCCGAGAGCAGCGAAGCAGAGGATAGTTGCGACGGTATGACTGGGCTAGGTCTGAGTACAGAGTGATATGGGCAATCGGCAACCCACGGTAGGGTAAGAGTGAACACGTATTGACCCAATACGCCTACAGGTATCGTCGTGAGCACCATGTTGACCGACCTGTTCCATTGGTGAGGTATGAAACAAAATCGAAAAAGGGAACATACCACCACATCAACAGGCTGTAAGGGATGATAAGTACAAACTCAGATACGACTAAACGTCGATGAGACGGACTTGTTCCAAAAATTCTTCGTTTCCCTCTGGTGCTCTGGCACACGCTCTACGCCTCTTGCTTCAACACCACTGTTGAAGAGTTTGGAGAGGAGAGGGCCAAAGACACCAAAGCGTTTTGCAATTACTTGATCCGGCGCATCTTCGACTGCGTACACCTCAGTGTCGACAACGGAGACACCTTTTTCCTTGTCATGGGACTCCTTGGACATACTGAAGGCACGGGGGAGGGAGGAGGGTATGCGGATATAGCAAGCTGACCGAACAAGGACAGTGTCGATTATACGTCAAACAAGCTTGTCGGGAGCAAAAACATGGTTACGGAAAGAGTCCGCATCTAGTCCGCGTAGTTTATTTCAAGTCGTGCCACGTATTGTCATTATTGGAGTTATGGTCAACGTATTGCTAGATCGACACGTCCAATCACGCTTGAGGCAACGACGGCCTAGATATTCATTACAGGCAAACGAACTCGAAAGGTCGGACTGCAACTGTTGATTGAAAACGACACTGCAGGATAAGAGGTGTGAAAAACAATCTAAATCCATATTGCACCGTGATGCCGCATCACTGGGCGAACCATGACAGCGAGGGATTTGAACTGCGCGCACCCCCAAAGGTACCCGGCTCCGGCGAGTAATTGAAAGGCTCAATTATTTAAACTGAGGCTAAGTAAGTCAAAACAAATGCTCACGGTGGAGGGCCATCTGAACTTGAAGGACACATCCCACGAGACTGTAACGGCGCGTATACCTCGGAGTTGTGGTCCAGTCAATTTACCACGGGTCGCGGCTAACCCAACCTATCCGCGAGACAGCCTCGGATTTGTGGTCTAGTCGATTTACCGACCACTCGTCGCCAGTTCAACTTCGCGTGATAAGGGCGACGGTGCCTCGGGTTTGACTTGATAAGCGCGTTATCTGTACCTGGTACGTTCCTAAGTACCTGATACTGGTGGTGGCGGCGTCTGGACAGCTGGAACGGTGTTGGGAAGGCCTTTGCTGTACCACAACCCAAAACTGGATTTCGTATCGTTCCCTTTTCGACTCCACGGTCCGGGTCACCTCACATACCTGCCGAACGAGAAGTCGATCGATGCAAGTGGCTCGTTTGGAGAAGCCCCAAGGGTCGTGTCAAGCCGGAACGCAGGAAACCTGTGCCACACCATAGCCAACGCTTCTGGTGTCCGAGGGACTTCGTTATGCAAAGAATACCTGTCAGTGGACCTCTTTGACTACGTCAAGTCTCATCGTGAGCGAGGATGAGCAGTGTTTGCAACAAATGCTTGTAAGAACCAACTACTCTCAGGGCATCTTTGCCAGTCCCTCCTAGTCATCCAACCCGAACTCCAAGGCCTCCACCATCATAGCTTGGAAACGTATGTCAGACCTACGTTTTTGAGTCCGAGACTCCTCCCTCGATCCTATCGGACAAACGACTGAAAATCCCCAATGTATCCTTGCCCACATCCGAGTCATCGATTGGCCCATTCCCTTCAACTCGCTGAAAATTCAAGCTCAACAACGCGCAATAGACGACAAAAACAAGGAGATCACCTCACTTTACCCATCAAGTGGCCTCAGGCCAACACCATCGGCGTAATACACCATGTGCGGACGACACTGGGTCGGTTTGTGAGGCAGCGGACCGCACTTTCCACGACCCCTCCGATCGGCGTTTCCTCGAACCAAGTCTGCGTCTGGGCTGGCGTTCGTAGCAATTGCGAGCTCGAGGACGCTGGACACGATTTCGGTGGTTGTAAAACGCATCTTTCTGTGTTACGACGTCCGTAAGATGCGGGATGTTAATTTGCGTTATTCTCGAGACTGTACTCGGTTTTGCTTGCTCAAAGCAATGGAAGGGTCCGCGTGTGTTTGAGGAGACAATCGCAGGTGAGCCTTACTTTTATATGCGACCTGTCTTTGCCACCGTGGTTTATCCTGTACACAAACCGTCATGGTTGTCGACAGCTTTTTACGGCAATCCTAGGGATGTGGTGGCGTTCATGAAAGGGTTCGTGACAGCATCATCGCAACGCCCCATTCTCAAAAGAATTGAGGCACTGGCATGCAACTTGGCCCTATTTCGAGCGTTTGGATGGTTGGTAGAAGAACGCAGGGGATGGCGCATGTCCCCGACTCGGATCGTCGTGCCGGCGGGACCAAGGATTGCTCCGTGCCTTTGAGTGATCTATTCTCTACCACGAGCCATGGCCCCGATCGATCGGTCTCGAAAAGCTGCTTCCGTCCACTTGCGACGATCCGTGTTCTTTGCTCTGTCACACAAATTGAAGCACTACCCGCCTCGTACGTACGTCACTTGATAAATGTCATGTGGTCCGTCGTCTTCTCTAGATACATTTTACCGATCATTGCACACTTATTTCATCGACACAGGCACCATGCGTTCGATATGTTCCTCACGCGCGTAACAACGTTCACGCGGAAAATCGGGCGAACCACTCCTTGATACCACGTGCACTTTCCTCCTTTGCCCAACCTGTTGAAACACAAAAAGGTCATCATCCGAAACCCGAGTCACGCGTACCAAGATGTTGGCGAGAANNNGATACGCACGCTCCTGGGGTATGTTCGGGTCGCCGCGCACCGCGAATCCGTGGGAGACTCCCGAAAACACTTGGAAAAAGTAGGTCGATTTGTTGCGCACCAAGATGTCTTCCGCACGTCGTCGTGACTCGAGCGGGAATGTATGGTCGATCTCTGTTGTTAATGAATGGACCCGAGGAGAGTGTGAGCTATAGCACCACAACGTGTGTTTGACGACACGCACCTGCGCAGGATAGCAGGAGGGGACCTGACAGGGTGTTGGTATGAGCCCGGACACGATGGGAAAAGAGCAAGGATGGCATGGAAACATACGGGCAATCTTCTCGAAATGACTCTCCTCAAGGAAGGCAGGATGGGCGATCGCACCTACGAAGGCGTGCACCCAGTGAGAGGGGCGAAAAAGGGGGGACACATGGAGGAACACGTTACCTGCGACGATGGACCCTTCTGCGGCTAGATTCAGCACAAACGGTGCGCCGAAACAGTAACCTGGGGAGAGTGAGAGGTTCATATTTGTTCAGCGTGCGTCGATCATTCAATAAGGAAAATAGGGACATGCGATACGTACCGACTGCGACGTATTTTGTCGTCTCAGTGCCTAGCAGGGACGATGATGAGCATTTCGGACAGATGGGGTACGTCTTCGAGAGCGGAGCGCATACCATACTTTGCTTTGACAGCGTCCAACCACGTTGGGAATGC